>JAAEAF010006693.1:0-56820 GCA_011037195.1 Triatoma infestans
TCCTAATCCGGCTGTATTTGTTAAAATAGATTCTTTGTGACAATAGCTTATGAATTCCTCCTCTCCTCTTGCGTTAATTTGCTGTTTTCCATTAAAAAGAAATCATATATAATTATAGACAGACTTAGCTGTTCTACCTCAGTAGAACTTCTCAATTATTTATGACACAAAATCACATTAAAAAGCCTTCTATTTTTTATGTTCATGTAATATTGAAATATCGGAAAATTGTTTAAGACATTAATGAAGCATAAATCCTTATTCATTTCTGTGATAAACTATCTTTATTCACCAAATGTTGGTATATCACAAATTAAACTATAATTTTTAAGAAATTCAAAAAGACAAATTTTTACCCTGAAGAAGGCACCGAACTGTCGGTGAAAATTTGAAAATAGAATTTCTTTAAAACCGAACGTCAACATCTATTTTACAACAGTAAGAACAAACATTTCTCAAGATTTTACGGCCGCCCCCGCTAATGCATAAGCAATAAATAACACGGAGTTTAGTCAGATAACTGTCAATAAAAGTAAAATATAAATGTATAAATTTCGAGATTTTTACTTTACTGTACACAGTTTTCCTATTAATTGGACATTCGTGACATTTTGGTCGTTATTCGGGACGCCGGGACACATCCCTTAAAGTCCGGGACTTTTCGATTTTTTCGGAACGTATAGTCACCGTATTATATAATACTATTCTAATGCTATTGAACTCAAATCTTATTCTTATTCTAACCAATTGTATGACACTTGGTCTCATTCTTTTTTTGAGAGTACTCCGTTAAACATATTTTCCTTTATTCTATTCCTTCATTCCAAACAACGAATTGATTGACTACTTTGGATAAATGTGTAGAAGAGAAAGCACCCCGGTATTGGAGTAATGCTAGTACGTGCCTTGTTTGCCAACAGACTCTGATTAATGAGAAACAAGGGGTTGTAAGTGCCATTTCTAAAGGGAGAACGCAAGCCCATAAGATCCCTGACTGAATTATTCCTTAGACGCTACCAGTGACGCCGATTGATTGTATCCACACTAAAATATTCAGTAGGCCTTCTTGAAATATCATTTCCTCGCTAAAAGATGTCCCCTTATTTTGCTATTTATATACACCCAAATTAGTAAACAAAGTTTTGTTTTAATATTTTAAATATTTCATTATTTATATTAATGTATTTAACGGAAAATGTAACCTTTCAAGGGTTGAGTTTATTAAAAGATTTAAATATAATCGTGGATGTGATTAGTAGATTTTGTCCAGAATCTTAGAGAATTTTTTTTTTTTTTTACTTTTTCTTGGTCCTGGAGGAAGTATTGCATCTGGAAAAATTGTTTTAAATTGAGATTTTCATTGGAGTTAAAAAAAAAAATATTTTCAGCAATTGGGGTTTGTGTCTGTGTATGTATGATCTAAGTCTCAGAAATTAAAACTTGCAGGAACTTAATCTGGATATTCCATTTAAATACCACTACTCTATGTGACACTAAGATTTTGGTCGAAATTCATCAACTGGAAAAGAATAGGTTTTATTTTATTCACTAATGATTCCAAAAAAACAGCTCCAACTAGTGTTTCTGTAAATTTCGTATACTATCTGAAAGTGTATCATATAAAAGTGATATATATTTATGTTTGTAGGTAGCATAGGAAGTTTAAAGAAATGCGTACGAGTCATTTTCGTAAAAATCGTAAGTTGCACTTTCGTTTGATGGGTGTTGGCCGAAACTTTCACGTCAGATGATGGGATCGTACCACCTAGACGGAGTATTAAATTTTAAATGATTCTTTGACTTTTTGTTTTTGAGATATTTTGTTTATACCAACTCACACAACACAGAGACGATTCACTAAAAAACATTTTTTTCGTACTCAGGATACCTCAAAACATTGTTGGTATTTCCGGTGAAAACTCGATATCGAAAATTTGACACCAAATGTAAGAGATAGTAAATTTTTTTTTTTTTTTTTTTTTTTTTTTTTACTTTTTGAAATTTTTTTTACCAAGTTTCCATTTTGAATAAATTTTACTTTTCAGTAATGTCAATTGTATTTACTTTCTCTTTACTCTTAAGTAGAGGAAGTATTGTAATCGTGTCAATTTCGATATCGAGTTTTCACCGGAAATATACTTTTTGAGGTGCCCTGAGTCCAAACAAAAGTGTTTTTTACAAAATGGTCTGTTTGTGCGTATGTCTGAATGTATGTTAACAGAATAGCTCAAAAACGAAAAATCGTTGAAAGTACTATAATGGATGTGTTAGGTGGAGAGAATTTGGGTCTGGATGATGAAATGAGATTGATTTCATTAACGCTGGTTAAGTAATATATTAATTAAGAGACACAGACTGCCTGGACTTTACAATAGAGACATGTTTAAGGTAGAGTGGTAAATGGGTAATGACACGTAGTGATTGGCTGTATTGAACTGTCCTCAACTGGATCGAACTCTATCGAACTCTGTTTTATGGACGGTCCGTCGCTCTATATATATACAGTTTCTCCCAATCCAATCCGAGAGAGTGCTTGGGTTTGTTTCTCTTCTCTTACAGTCTTTGGTTGCTGATTTCTCTTTGGTTGCTGTTACAGTACAAATTTGATATGTCGTTTAGGTATCACCATGGAATCCGACAATAGGTTATCTGTCAAAATTCCTCAACTGGAATTTACGGATTTTTTTTCCACATTTTTTGACGATTTTCTCAAAAATGGCTACAACGTTATTCTAGAAACATATTATATCACCGAAACATATAAAAATCTACAACTTTTACTAAAAACATTTCTCTGAGAAAATCCATTTAAGGGTAGTTTTGAAGGAGAGATGGTTTTCCTCTAAAGTACTATTTCAGGTACTATACAATTGTATCATTTAAATAATATTAATTAGAATTAAATATGTTGTTTTGAAATTCTGAGTTTGAAATAATTTCGGTTGACCGAAAATGCGTTTTTACTGAAAAGTATTTTTCACTTTTCTGTTATTTTTTCTAAAACGGCTCCAACGATTTTCTTTAAACTCGGCATGTAAACTACACATATAAAGAGCCACAACGTTTAGTTGAAATATTCCTTGAGGGAAGGGTGGGAGTTATGTTTTTTCTGAAGGGCTATCCATAGTTGATTATATACAATTCTACCATCCAAACAGAATTAATTAGAAATATATAGATTGCCAGAATTCCGACTTTGAAGTAAATTAGTAAACCGGAAGTGCGTTTTTACTGAACAGAGTTTGCTATTTTCTCCAATAATAATACCGACAAATTTCATTAAATTTCGTGTACTAACTATAAAATTTGTTATGCAGCTCAGATATGGGGCTATCAACGCTATGAGGTGTTAGAACAGTTGTTAAGATTTTTTATTAAAAACTGTATTCACTGCCTAGTAATACCCCCAATTATATGTTCTCAATTATATGTGGAGACGGGTGTGGATTTACTGTTGTTGTTTACTTTAAGGATGCATTTCAATTACTGTCTGAAGGTGTTGAACCTGCCTCAATCTAGGCTCCCCAGAATTTTGGCGTTGGAAGTAATCAAGTAGAACGCCTATTGGTTTGGTAGCTGGATATGGTTGCCGGAGAAATATGACTGTGTGTTTTTAGCACCTCTATTAATGACTGGGAGTGTTGGAGAGATCAGCTGGCAGCTCTGATAGTCAGGATTAGAACGGTTCATCGGGAGGAAGTTATTGCGTCGGCTAGGGCATCCGTTTGATTTTCACATTATGGACAGTTGGATCTGAATGAAAAGCTATTTTCCTTTGAACGGCACGATGATAATATGACATATACGCTTCAGCATTTGCGATGGCTTTTTAAGCTAAGAGGTGGACTTTTATACCTGAATCACACTCCTTGGCTGGAGAGGGCCAGACGTGTTCTTTATGCAATTTAAATAGACTAGAGAAGATATCGTTCACTTTCTCGCAGTCTACTCTATACTGACGGAATTTCATTTACGTTATTTGGGTGTCCATACCCTCGCTGTGAGTTTACTGAGAGATTATTTAAATGCTCTGGACTGTCATGGTCTCACAAAATTTCGCCAGGTCTGGTTGGCGCTACCGTTTTCAGTTGGTGCAGGAATTTAATTTCTGATTGTTGTTAATTTTCATCATGTAACTTAATTTGGTATTATTATAATTTATTTATGTAATCATAAGATTTTGTTGTTTTTATACTATTCTTTGGATTATGTAATTTTTAATAAAAGTTTATTTTTCCATTTAATTAACAGCATTAATTCCTTAAATTAAATTAGTAATTAATTTACTTTTGGCATTTTTTTACATTTTGATTGATGTCACTTATTGTTTTTAGTAATATGAAGTTGTTGGTTCATTTGTATTAGGATTTAAATTGGTTTTGTTTTACATCAACCTCTGGCTGACGGGTTTTCCAAGCCGTATATACTTGCGTTTTCAGTTTTGCTGTAGAATGTTTATTTTGTGTTTTTTAATAAAGTATATTATTATTATTAACTATAAAATTTGTGTATCACAATTTTGCAAACTGGAGTAAGAGAAAATGTGAATGTCTCGCACCAGATTTATTATTTCTTTTGATTTTTGCTTCTAATGGTTTTCATAAATTCTTTTTTATAAAATTAATTCAGTCTTGGTAAAAATATTTGAATTTGAAACAAACCCTATGTATGAAAAGGTACTTTAAACATTGTTAAGCGCTAAATATAGTAAAGTTGGGACAGATATGATAATAAATCAAGAAAGGATTAATCATTTGTTCGTTTATTACAGAGTCCAATGGTGGTTGCAGTTCCCAAACAAGTCCCGTCTCTCTCTCTCTCACTCCACCCTCAGCAGTCACATCTACCTTACCGACCATTTTCTATACTCCAAGCGTGTCCCACTCACACACCACAATCTGCCAGTAAAGTGAACATTCTATGTCACTTTGTTTCTCGCTTTTGCTTTAGTGTGATTAATTGTCAGAACAAGGTTTTAACTCTTTAGAAGGTGTGACAATATCAAGCCCGCTTTTACTCTCTCACTTATTCCATATTCACTATCTTTATCTATCACTCATTGCAATGATGAGACTTTAGCTAGCTAATTGCTTACAGCCACAATAATGTTTAGATTCTAATTTGTTTATGTTCGTGACTAACAAGGAATTTTCCCATCTGTCGCAGTTTACCGAAAATCAGTATTATCCAGTGAATTGTCTTTGTTTTATATAAAATTTATTTGTAAATATATTGATATATGCACAAAATTAACTTCTTTTTTTTTTTTTATTAAACCGAATGTTATTCCCCTAGTTTCAGTATTATATAACCAGTTTAGTAAAAATTTTGATTTTTATACAATCTTTTGCATATTGATTGATTTTTATAAAAGATGCGTGCTTGTTTTTAATTAATTTTTTTTTTTTGTTATTTATATGTTATGTTTACACTGTAAATCATTTCTTATAAAAATTAATTGTATTCAATTATAATATATTAAAAGTAAGCTGGCAGATTAATGGAAATTATTATTAAATGTTTAAATAACTATAATTTGTCGGCTCTTTCAGATTATTATTAGAATTTATTCAAATTTATATAAATTACTTTTCTTTTTTTTTCAATCTTCTCTTTTTATACTGATTGATACTTTATGAAAGACATGATAGATTATTTTCCATATCTAGATATATATATAAAAATCTATCATAAAAAGAAAGATGGCTTTATAATTGTTAATTTGATAGCAGCATCCAATTAGATTTAGCTATTACTATAAAAATCTTTATCTTACTCAATTTATCTAACAATCTTAAAACTCGCTGATTAAAAAAACTAATTTTATAGGTATTATTATAAGAAAATAATCTGTTCCCTGTTAACTAGTATTGAGTTTAATAATGTTTATAAATCAATAAAATTAATGGTTATAATTTATTAATTTTTTTTTTTTTTTTTACAAATTTTTGAACTAAATATAATTCTTTGTGATAAGTTTCATAGAGACGTTGAATTTTGTACATTGTCACTGTTCAAATCTTGGATATTCACCTTGAACATTGATTTTTTTAATATGTTGGCTATTATGTGAATGTTTTGTTGGGTACACACTTGAGCCATGTGAAATGTATTTGGTGTGATTTGTTGTTGTATGTTTGTAGCAGCACGAGCGGTTTTGTAAAAGGGCTTGTAAGTATATATGTTTAAGAGAGAAGTAATAGTAATAAGAAACTAGTCACTACTGCTAATAATAAATATATTCTATTAAAATAATAACTACAAGTTATTTGCCAGGATATTATAAACTTATTAATATATTGTGAAACTGCCACTGATTTTTAGAGAACGATTCCTGAAGCAAGTGTTCTAGCTTTGAAAGCAGAATGCAGACTGTCCGAAAGAATGCTCTGCTCTAGCGAGGGATTTTCTCTTACAAAAGAGTTGGCCTAACGGATTCTTGAGCCTTTGTTTTTTTAATTGCAATGACCTAGATTGTAGTAAACCTGGCTCTATTCCCATCACTAAATACACTATTTGAACTATCTAATTTTCACAAAACTGTTTTTCGCAACTATTATTTTTGCATTTCTTTCTTCCACTACACATTTGATCTTAAAACATAAACAGGATTTTGAAGATATTATGCTAAAGAAGCACGTATGGAATAGATTTTAAATGTTAGATTGGTGCTAGTTGCGTGGGATTAAATTTCTTTTAGTTTACCATGAAAACAAAAATTATTTAAAAAATATATATTACAAAAAAATATATTCATTCAATAAAAATGTTTCTTTTTAAAAGTTCTTGTTTGTTCCTACGCCATAACTTCGGCTATTTAGCCATTCTACGTCGCTCAGGCCAGTACAAAAAAGGGGGTACAAATCCAGGGAGGGACGTGAGAACAATCTCGGACGCGAACAACTTCAATTCCCCTTTTTTTAAAAATATTATGAGTAACTATGGTTTTTTTTTCATCATAAGATTTGCATCCACTTGAAACCTGCTTTGATTTCTCCTAATGGCAATTTGGCGGGCCAAGTTAATCTTTATCATGTTTTAGATAATCTGTTTTTTTTTTTTCTTTTTGATCAATTAATAATACTTTAATTATAATAGAAATAAAATGTTTTAGGACAAAAACAAGTGTTTCATTACTGAATAGGATTAAGACTGTTTACAACTTGTTCCTCATGTATCAAGAAATGTACATGGAATGTATAATTCTGTATAAGAAATTAATCTTTACACCGCGTATATCTTTTCCACTCGCGGATATAAATAGGGAAATTATTGCAAAACAACTATTAAACTAAAATCTGTATCAATTAGAAATGTTTTCTATATATTTATTTAAAAAAAAAATTAAAATGACATGGCATTTTTTTGCTCGTTTGAATAAATTCAGTACGACAATCATCGTTTTAATGCAGTTTTTTTTTTTTGCAATTATTAGATTACCAACATAGATCTCAAAATTATACAATTGGTCACATATCAACGTCCATTGTAACATACTTTAAAATATACGCACGTTCTTCCTGAGTTGTGTCCAATATAAATTTAGAATTCCATGACGGCGTTACCCTATAGATATTATAGGGCATTACTGTAGACACTGCCTAAAACATAATGTTTTGCTCGGTTTAAGTATCATTAAATATGTTAATATTTACAAGCTAATTAAAAAGAAATAAATATGTATTACTTTGCAATAAATCTCTTTGAAGGAATAAGTTGATGATTTAAATTTTCACAAAATTTCCTATTCCATTCTTACATTCTTATTCTATTCTACATTTTGAGACCATGGTTCAGATCGCGTCTGTAAGTTTAGTGCCAACATTTTGTCGACCAACTTCAACTCAAAAGCAATGAAGTAAAACATAGCTTTGTGACAAACTAAGCACGAATCTCAATCTGAAGATTATATTTCGATATACGTGGAAGCCTGAAAGATCATAGATTGATAAACTTCTTCACAATAGTTAAACCAACTGTTAAAAATAACTTCAAATATTGTTAAATACACAAATGAAATGATTTGGAAGTTTTTTTTTTGGAAGCTAGGGATTTCTTTACAGTTCAAATATTTTAAACAAAATTTTCTCTCTGTTTTGCTTAGATGAAATATCATCAAATATGTATTACTCTTTATTTTTCTAATCTTTTAGTAGGAATAAGTTGAGGACTTTGATTTTTCACAATACACACACAAAACCTATACAGTATAATTGCTAAAAACCTTTGATTCATAATCAGAGGAACCATTTCCGGTGAAAACTGTATTTTGAAAATTTAACACAATCGCGATACTTCAGAAGTATCAGAAAATAAAAAGATTTTTTTTATAATAATCAGCGGTAAATATGAAAGGTCGCTTTCGAAAAAATAAGAAAAAAAAATTCAATAGAATATGTTGTCTCGTTAAAATGATATTGACCGATGCTTTTGTAGAATCAACTTGTAAATTTACTCAAATTAAAAGTTGAAATCGTCAACGCCTTATGGTTTAAGTAAATAAAGTGGGCTATTGGGGGAGAAAATTTTAGGGCAGTATGGATGGACTAGAACGCTGGAAATCTGCATAACAATCCACTGAACAGCTAACCTCGCCATTGATGTACTTTTCAAATTTGATTTATATGATTATAAACCCTTGAATTTAATTTGAAACAAAAGGAAAATACATAGATATATATTTTAGTTAGCTGTTTAACGGCAAGAGAAACAACACAAGCCCAACCGAGAGAAAACAGACTCTATCTGGTACTCTCTGACTTAAGCGGGCTAGAGTGGGAGAATCTGTATATAAGCCAGTGAGAATCTACCTAACAACATCTATGTAGATATAATATATTCTATCTATCAGATTCAACCATCGTGTCATTTATTCTATAAAATCAACTCTTACCATTTATTCTATAAAATCATTACAAGTCCAGTGCAGTTTGTGTAAACTTAGAGCTATATTATAACAGTTTCTTCATATCTCGTCTAATTAATCAAAACCTAATTTCTCCCCTCATCAACTCCAGTATAGCTGTTTCGTTTGTTTTTTACAATTAATAAGGGTTGCATATATATCACTTTCTAGTTTGTGTATATTTTAACATATTGCCATGCTTTTTCATAAAATGGCACCATTCCTTTCACATTCTCTTTACTAACTTTAAATTTCTGCCTGTTACTTAGCACCACTTAAACAAGTACTCTATCTTACTTTTTATTTTAAGCTAAAGTATTTTTGAACTTTAAATCAAACCTTTTGTCCGAAGATTTACTTTTATTTCTAGCGTTTATTGGACAAAGTTAGTACATTTACCATAATCTAGATTAACAACTCTTTCTTTCTAAAGTATACTCTGAACTCTTAAAAAGTAAAACTTGTCGTTTGACATTTTAATTAAGCAGAAATAAAAAAAAAAAAAAAATAGGAGAAAAATAATAAAACAGAAAGAAGTAAAGCCAAAGTACAACCCTTAATATAAACTTAGGTAACCTTTTTTCCATTTCTTTTCTTTGAAAGTCAAACAATTGTTTTAAAAGTACAAGCGGTCGTGAATTTCCAATAAGAGTTTCCAATCTTTTTCCGGCTATACAATGTGAAAGAAAAAAAAAGAAAGCCAAGAATATTGTTACAAGGGAAGAATGTTAGTTGATCGTCTTTAGAATATAAATGTTACCGACAAGTTTCGTCGTAATCACTTGCAATGAAGGAAATTGACATCCTGCTTGCTTGATTGCTTCATTTGCATAACTTCTTCATCTGATAAGTTTGTATATTATACATCTGGTAAGATTGTTAATATGAATGAGAATACAATTCACAATATCTTGAATTTAATAATTCTTGGAATAATTTAAATTTATCTATTTGAATTTCTGCCAAGTAAGATAATTTATTTTACCACTCACTGGAATAATTAACTAAAATTTATGCAAATTTTTACAGACTCATTAATAAAATCGATAATCTTGGTAGAAACTGTAATACAACCATGTTGATGGATTCAATCGATTCTTTTCCCAATTATCTGTTTATTAATTTGGAGAAATTAATCGATTCTATGTTGATAATAGAGCTTAAAATAAGATTGTGATCTTTTTATTTGCTTTTTAAATATTGTAGGAAGTTGTTATTCAACGAAATCAATAAATGACTTCATTTGAGCGGAAACTTTTCGACTAAACAGAAACAAAATCGACCACACAAAATACAAGCTACATTCAAAAGATAAACAAAGTCCTAAAAGTTAAATATTTAATAAACAACTAACTTTATAAAGGTTAGTTAGTACGCACCTACTAATTGTACTTATATTCATGCCAAATGGCCTGCGGATTATTCTGGCCGAATAAAAGAAGCCTAGAGATAAGCCGGGCAAAGCATAGTTAGTACTCCTTAGGTCGCCCTTAGTTCGACTTGAAATCGATGTATCTACCATAAGAGCTTTGTATCAAGTCGCGCTAGTCTTATACGGGGGCGGGGGTCGAGCTTGCGAAGTCAGATCCTTATGAAGTTGACTAAATCTCTTATCTATGATAATTTCATAAATTTGTTTTTTTTTTTTTTTATAAAATAAAGATTTTTTTTTTTTTTTTTTTTTAAAGGAAACTTGGGAAGCCATAATTTTCAAGAACTAGTTAGTGTAGTTGGAAAATTAAAGACGAAGAAGTGCATCACAAACTTACCATCTAGAAAAAAACGGTTCAATAGGGATGATGTATGTTGAGCTGCCTAGAGTATGGTTTGAATTTTAATGCTCGTAATTCTGTATCAACCTAGAAATCCAATAATTCCAATTACACATACATAAAAAAGGAGATAAAATAGAATAATGCCCAGACAGTTGGGCTAATTATAATTAATTCATCATAATACATCGGATTTTCTCGAGCACTTGAAGAAATTGTACGGACAGAATTAGCGCAATTTCAGTGAAGCTATAAAAAAGAGTTAAGGCTTTCAATTATCTTGTGTATGTATATACCTGGTACCTTTATTATTATTATTCAAAGAAGGGGAGGGCCAAACCCTACGCTATCCAAAGCCTCCCTGGGCCCATATAGCTGTCCCTAAAGAATAATATTTACTGGGACTAGAAAAAAATCCAGGCCCATGTTTAAACCATCTAAGTTTCAATCGGACCAAAACCTTAAAAGTACATAGCTTAAGATCCTCTAACCATATCCTATTTCCCGGGCCGAAGGTCCTAAACCCTAATCTCCTCACAGCCCAAACAATCCGTCATCAGATGCATGGGTGTTTCCTCCTCCGTCTCACAAACTCTACAAAAGGGGTCAGCATGAGTCCCATTGTATAGAGATGTCTCCTTAAGCCACAATGCTCAGTGAGGAAGCCAACCAGATGCCTGATAGAGGTCCGTGAAAGACATCGGATCCCGCTACCCAAAGCTCCGTCCGGACCCCCAATGAGCATCTTAGACTGCCGACAACCCACTGCACCCATCCATAAGTTCTGTGAGGTCATCCACGTCTGGAAGCCTGACAAACATATGCCAGAAGACACACCAACAGTAGGCTCAGGAACAATGAAAAGGAGAGAGGCGCCTAATCTGGCAAACCTTTCCACCTCCTCATTCCCAAAGATTCCCATATGACCTGGAACCCAGACCAGGAGCACACCCTTTAATGAAGAAAGATCTTTCAGTCTTCTAGAACATTCCAACACCAATCTGGAAGTAAAGACATATGAGCTAAGCGCCTTCAACGCAGCCTGGTGTCCGAGCAGATACAAACACCTTTTAAATTAATGTTACGCACCCTCTCATCCAAAGTACAGCAAAGAATAGCATAAACCTCAGCCTGGAAAACGGTGGCCCACTCTCCAAGAGGCACCACCAAATACTCTCCTGTCTCAAAAAAATAGACAGGAGCCCCAGACCTACCATCCATCCTGGAACCGTCCGTGTAGCATCGGAGATATACCTGGTATCTAGTTGCATTTCTTTTGGTTCCGTTTGTCGGTTTGTATGTTCCTTTTTACTTATCTTTTCGAGAAAAAAAGCAAATGGAAATCCAGGCCATTCCTATTGGACAAAATTCAGAAATTTAGCTTTTTCTGAAAAAGCATAATAATTAAATTCATAATATTTCCTTTAAAAAGATATAAGGAAGATTTTTAGAGAAAAAAATATTTTCGTAGTCGGTATTATATCAATTTAACTGTTTTTTTGTTTTTTGTTTTTTTTTTACTACACTTAGGATAGTATCTAATTCTCGATTATAATTTTAAAATATGTGGATAAATGCGATAAATTGGTTATTATAATATTATTATCTTGAAGAGGAAGTCAGATTTTTTTCTTTCACGTTTTCCTTGTCCTTCGTTAAAGATACAATTTTTTATAGTAATTGGATTAATTTTTTGAAATTGAGATTCACCAAAAACCATATTTTGAGCTTCCTATATATAATAAGAAAAGAATTTTGGGGGGGGGGGAGTGGTCTCTTTTTCCTGCTCTCTTACTTAGTATTAACTAAGTGTGCGTTACGAAAAATCTCAGGAAGTTCATAATTGGATATTCCATTTAGGTATCCTAAAGAAATGTCAGCCCAAGGGCTTTTTTTCAAAATCAGTATTTTGGAGTGCTTCGAGATTTTATCCTACTTTTTTTTTTTGGCAGTTTTCCGCAAAATGGTTCCAATGATTTAAAGGTTCATGGTATCTATGCACACACACACACACACACACACACACATCATTTATTTCAAGCATTTTTCCAGGAAAATAGGGGTTTTTGGAGATGGGAGAGGAATCTGTGATTGCGACAATGTTAAGCTTTCCTCTAAAATTACCACTTGAGTACAATATGTGGTTCTATTACGTAAATAATATGATGTTAAAGTAAATATATTGCTAGGATTCTACATTTGAACGAAATTAGTTAACCGAAAGTGCAGCTTTACACTTTTGGTTTTTAAATTGTTTTGGCATTTCAGATTGGAAAATGGTTACAGTGATTTTCTTTAAATTTGGAATGCTAACTTCACATATTATATAAACCTATCAGTTTTATTTGTAAATTATATATCTAGAAAAATTCATTTTAGGAGAATTCTGAGGGGATTTGTTAGTTATATTCAAATTTCAACTGCCGCCTTAAACTTTGTTGATTGGGTTAGAGTTGGTGGGTGGCTACCTTATAGGCCAGGTTTACTAGATTAACAACTTTCTTTACTAGATTAACTCTACCATCCTTTTTTGTATTTGGTTTCCTGCCCAACTAAATATCTGTAAACAATGGACTTTGGTGTCAATTGTCAACAATGAAATCTTGTAAATTAAAATGTATTAATTGCAGTCGTGTGAGTGTTTCACATCAGATTCTTGAGTATAAAGTGTGGGTCATATTTCTAAACTGTTATTTATGTTTTTGGGCCTTTACAGAACTTAGTGATCTACAAGAATGTCACATTCAGTAGCGCCAGTAATAAGAACATTCTACAGTGCCTCCATCAATCATATTTTACGTACAACGTAAGGACAGTAAATTGTTTCGTTCCAATTAGAATAGTATTAATTGAAGTAAGATGTGAAAATTGTATTAGTAATACAAACCACACTTTTTATTTAATTTTGTAGGCAAAGTCCCTTCAACGAAGGAAGAGTTTAACATACAGTTCTTTTTAAATCTCAATGTGAGTCTTCACAAGGATTCCATATCTCATTGCATTCAAATTCCCAAAAGTTTACTGCATACACACTATTTCTTGGGTAGTTAAAACTTAAAACACTGTTAATTGACCAAACTCTAACTTCTAATCCGTTATTCTTCTCCTAGTTTGAATTTAACGTGGTTTCAGAGAATCATCGTATATTTCCTTATAATCCCTGGATTGAAATCTAAATTTTAGCTTTGGATCTTATTTAGTCCTCAAATTTAAAGGTAGGTATTTATTATCTTAATTTTTTGGCATTTTTGAATCCGAATTGTTTTAAAGATGAAACTGAAATGTGGAATTTCGATATTACGAAACAAGAAGTAAAGGTGTAGTTTGTCCACACATTTACAAGGTATACTACAATTCAGAATTCCTATATCACCATGGGTACAAAATTTTTCTGTCATCTATTGGTGAACTTTTAAATTTAAAAGATTAATAAAAAGAAACTGAAAGACTATTTATTAAGTAAATGTATATACTCACTAGATGAATTTTTAACAAAATTATAAAAAAACAAAACAATAACTGTAATAATATAAAATTATTTCCACAATTTTTGCCATTCTCAGTTTTTGTAATATTAGATTGGCGGTTTATAATCTATATATATATATATAGTGTGTGTTTGCTAATATAATAATCATTGACAGTTATTTTAATTTTAATTACTTTTTTTTATATATTATGTCATATTTATTGCATAATACGAGTACAAATAATTGGAAGGCAATATCTATTTATCTATCTATCTATTATTAGTGAACTAATAGTGTTAATTTTTTTTTTTTTTTTTGACGAATTTTACAATAAATATAAAATGATTATCATTTTTAGAATAATTTTAATATTTCACTTTAAAAAGATATGAAATTTATTTATGAATTCAACATATTCCCTTTCTTACCCATTATAATAATAATAAATAATAATCTATTTTATATTATTTAAAAGTAATTTATAGACAAAACTTTTTTTTATACATATACTATATGGGTGTAATAATTGTGTAAAATTATATCACTATCTGATCA
The DNA here is from genome assembly GCA_011037195.1 of Triatoma infestans. Lineage (NCBI taxonomy): Eukaryota > Metazoa > Arthropoda > Insecta > Hemiptera > Reduviidae > Triatoma > Triatoma infestans. The sequence continues at coordinate 14,703 of JAAEAF010006693.1, forward strand.
TTATAATAATAATAATCATAATAATATATATATATATAAAGCAACAACTTCTATCCTGATCGGATATCAATCTTGCCACATTATTTGCTATTTTTTATTCTGAATTTATGTGGGCGAATAAAAAAAAAATAAATATATAATTAACGTATATCATTTACTTTTTAGTTGTTGTCATTGGTGAGTTATGTTAACAAGAATCTGCGTAGGTTTTATGTCCAGTTAATGAAACCTTGTTCAGTAGCTCAGTAGCCAATCTATGAATAATATTTATAGCTTCTGGGTGGTTATTTTTTTTTGTTTTTTTTTACTTTTCTTTACGTAAATCTTGTGCATTAATAATTAATAATAAATATGGTAGTGAATTCTTTATCCGGTCATATATTCTTTTGGTTTAAATGTTCATGGATTTATGTATTGAAGTGAAAGACTGACTTATTTTTAACTTAATTGAACATTTGTTTCTTTATATAATCATTATTGCTTATTATGATAAAAAGGGGTTGGAAAAAGTGGACTTCCATTTGTTTAGATCCCTTAAATCCCAATGAAGAAATTAAAAATCAGGAGCAAAAGTGGCTTCAATATCAACCCAAAGAATTTTATGCCAGAGTCATACACAAATTAGAAGAACGATGGGACAAGTGTATAAATTTTGCTGGGGACTATGTTGAAATGTAGCCAAAGTTTTGTATTGATTAAATGAATCGTTTTTGAGCTACAGCGATTTGTGTCTCGTTACTTATTGAATGGCCCTCGTATATTGTGGGAATCTATTTCCAACAGAACAATAGACAATTAATTGGGCTCAAAGACATTACAATTTTAATTAGATTTTGACAATCTGGAATTGTTAATTTGAATAAGTGAAACTGAAGCATGTATATAATTTCCTACCATAATTTGTTATTTTTCATTGTAATTAACCATTCAAAAATATTTATTTATTTATGAATAAAGTAAATATTGATTCATGCAAGTAATACAGTTAGATTATTGTCTGTATAATAATAGATTGTCGTAGTTATTGCCATTGTGCCAGATATATATGGCCACTAAATTACCAATAATTCGGTTCATATTAGCTGTCATACACTAGGATACATCGTATATCTTTCTAATTCAATTACCTTAATATCAGATTATCATATATATTCACTTGATTTGTCCTATATCTGATTAAATTGCCACACTATGAATTATTTATTTAAGTTGGTTTATTTTGGAAAATTGCTTTTTTACTTTAAAAATTTTGTTTTTCCATTTTGTTATTTAGTTTTGTATATTGAGAGTGATGGAAATTGCATGATTTATTAAAAATTGTAGGAATTATTGACGTATTAAACAAACAGAAAGCAGTTGTTTTTTATGTGCTCCAAATATTACTATGCGATAGATAAAAAAAATTATATTTCCTTTGTCCCTCGCCTACGTTTTTTCTTAATTTTTTAATAAAGGCAAAATCGAATTAAATTAGCTTAGAAATCGCTTATTAAAATTGGGCCTGCAAAACCTGAGATATCAGAGAAAATTAAATGTTGGGTTTCTTTAATCAAGAACAATTGAAATAAGTTGGAATAAAAAATTATCTAATAACACCGATTTAAATCGTAATAAAACCATAAGGTAATTTGAAACTACATATTTCCTACTCATTTAGTGTTTCCATTTTTTTTAAAAACCAAAAATAAATTATCTTTTAAAAATGGAAACAATATGATGCGGCCTTAATCAGGTACATAAAAAAAAATACCGTTTTTATAAACCCAGTTAGGCGATGTAAAACATTTCCCAAAATAGTGTGTAATGTGATTTTGCCCTGTGCAAGTTTACCATATCTCCTCACTATTTATAAGTGCAAGCTGAAAAGAGGCGAACGCCCGGAAACTGGTCGATGGCTACAAAATTCAGTTCTGATTAGGAATTTTCTTTGAATAAATTTTGTTAGCTTTGTTTTTCCAAAATTATTATTAAAGATACTATTTCAGAATAGAATGGATTGTGGTTTAATTTGCTTATAGCATTCCTCTTAAATTTTTAGGAGTATTATTTTATATCGGGACACCCCTTTCATCATCATCATCCTGAGCTCATTTATCCATTACTGATCCTCCTGATCTCGGTTCATCCTGAGGTTTCGTAATCTGGTGATTTAAGGGGAGTGGGTGTAGCCCGAGTCCAATGGGGGGGGTCTGCCCTCTAAAGCATTTAATTTGGACATGCTCCCCTTCCGGGGCGGCCTCCTAGGGATGATAGCCCTAGGATGTGTGCTGCTAGTACCTTGGGATGCGTACTGTGGGTATGTGCGTGTATGGTGTACTGAATACTGAGTGCGTGTATGCGTGTACTTGTGTACTGTTTTGGTGATGGTGCGTGGAGTACTGAGCGAATTTAGGTGCGCTGCTCCCCAAGTGCCTGCTTGAAACAGACACACCTTGTGGGGGTTGTGGCAAACATTAAGAAAGTATTTTGTTATGGAATTCCATTTTGCCTCTTTTTGTACCAATATTTTTTTTGGTTTCCATAACTAAAATAGGTGAATTAATTAATTCAGTAATGGTATTTTGAAAGACGCACAATCCAAACCTTATCTATATTAAAATTTAGTATAGATTTACTTCTAACTACAGATCAGGTGTCGCAGACAGACGCCAGTAGCAAACTCATAATCTACAATAAATTTCTCATATTAAGATATTAAATAAAATGCAAGGTCGAGGCGGGGAATCGAATCTATCACCACGCAATATATCAGTTTCACCGTCCAAGTCTCTAATCACTCAGTTATCCTGCCTGCCGCCTTTATAAAATGATAGATAAGTTACATAACATTTTCTATTCAAGTTAAACAACCTTCTCTGATCAAATTATATCTCTACTGAATCAAATTATACCTTATTTCTTCTTCTTTTTCCTGGCCTTGGCCTCCTTGAATAGACTTTCCGAACTTCTGCGACCTTTCTCCTTCACTGTCTTATGCCCAACTTCAGTAAATCTACTACATGCTGTTGCCACCTTAGCCTAGATCATCTTGGTCTTTGGCCACCTAATGATGACCTTCATATACTTTTCTGGGGCTTTATCCCCAACCACTTTGTGCAGGTAATCCAACCAGCCTAATCTCCCAATTTAATGGCTATTAGAAAACATTCTCTTTGTTCAGCTGATATACTACACCTTTCCGGGTACGATGTATGACATACCCATATATTTTATACCCAGCAGTTCAATTTTGCTCATCTGCACCAGTCAGCGCCCAAATCTTCGAACTGTACTTGACTATCAGTCTGAGTATTGTGCCGTTATAGCGACGATAGCCTGTCTGGAAATTTACCTATTTTTTTTCATGCCCCCAGATCGATTACCAGTCATAATTCTATGGCTTATGTCCAGACTACCCTCATTCAATAGTTAAATGATCTTACCCCTTCAAAACGGTGTTGCCAAACGTGCAGATTTTCAAAATTTCAAACTCTTTTCTTCGTCACCATATATTTGGTTTTCTCTGCGTTGACTTTAAAATAGTGAGTGCTTGTTTCTTCCAGTTTCATAAACCCAGTCCCCAGTGCAGCTGCCGTTCTATGTATTAGTGTTACATAATCCGCAAAGCCAGATAGTAAACCAAGCGATTGTAAACATTGCCTCTCGCATTTATAGTAATTTTTCAGTTGCCATTTGTAGAACTAGATTGAAGAAAAAGATCACTTTGGCTCAGCGCTATATTGACGCATAATTGTTGAGAGATTTCTTCTTGGACTGCTACCTTTGCTGCGGCATATAACATTGTCATATTAACCAATAAACAATATTTCCATTTAAAATTGTTCGATAAATTTTAAAGCAGAATTGTTTGAGTTAAACTTAATTTTACTGGAAGGTTTAATTGATTAAGAAATGCTTTTTCATTTTAGAGTTTAAAATTTTTTTGGAAGTACTAAAAAATATCATCGTAACTTTTTAAATTACGAACTTTGATGTTTTTTTCCAAATTTTCGCCGTCATTTGTCATCACCTGTACGAGACTAAATAGCTGTTGAAGTATTATAATTTAAAATGATGTTAGTGATTTTTAGGGGTAAATTATTCCCAGAACTTCCAATAGTTAGTTTATCAAATTATGTATAACGAGAATGGTATTTTTAAATAACATAATCTTTGTTTTATTTTTTTTTATCGAAAAACAACTTTTCATCATATTGATGAAGATTAGTGAGAACCATATTTTAAAAATTTGTGTTATTATATAGAGAAATGTTTTAAAGTTTCCTAGTTATTATATAATGAAGTTATTATTAGTTAGATATATCTTCCGCCTAAACAGGTCTGAACATGTTTCTGTGCTTTCTAAGATTATCGACATAGTATTTTGTTAGCGGTTAGGGTGCCCTTGTTATCTTCCATAACCTCTAGGGCAGACTTAACCTTGATGTTGTTCCTTTTTATTTTTTTTTACTTTTTAAAACATTAATTTAGCTGATTATTATGAAATTCCAATTAATTTTGTTTGATAAGAATTAATTTTATCGGAAACATTGGATTATTTCTTCATGTCTGATTTGAATATAAATTAGCGACGAATTTTTGTATTATTTTAAATCTGGTATTTAATCGATCCCAACTTTTATTCCACAACCTCTTGTATAGTTAGGCTTCTGTTGGCGTTGTGAATTTTTCGTTTCCTTTACAGACATGATGCTCAAATTTTTATGTAATGAAAATCAAAATGTCAGAATAAATATATTTTTTCCCAGCTCAAGGATGCGCTTCAAGTAATCTCTCCCACTGTTTTTAATAAACAATGGTAATTGTCCTTTAATATAGATGTTGTTTGTTTCTTCACCAAGGAGAGAATCACTTCAGCAGAATACAACACAAAGTTTTCAATACATATCATTTCGGCAATAGACCTAAAAGTAGTGCTTGCCTCCTTGGTATCTATCTACATATCTCACATTAAGAAGCTCCGGGACCTCTTCTCTTTAATATATATTCGTTAGAGGTCATCCTGCACATCTATTAATTTGACTTCATCACTTTTGCTTCTCGCTGCCCCTTTTAACTATCTATCTTTCAGTGTTCTTTTTTCCAGACATAAGCTCCACAATTGTTGAAGTATATCATATTGTCGCAGCTTTTTTTCTTTCTTTAATTATGGCACTTTTAACACTAAATCAGCATACAGTATGTTGCTGTGTTTATGGGGAAATGCAGGGCAGTTCTAGTTACCTATAATCGTCCCCTTCCGGAATGTAAAGCAGATGGAAACGTATTTTATATTAACTATTCTCATTTCAAGAAATAACGGAAAGAGTCTAGTTTATCATTTTAACCTTTCACTAAATTTATATCATAGACTACCTGTTTGATGTGCAGGAATCTTTACCATATCGAGATTCACTTTGTAGATTATCTCATATTTTTGTTTTTTATTTTTCATACTATTGTACGATTACAAATCGTGTTCTTATGCTGGATTTTGAAATTTTATTAATGTTTATTAATTTTATTTATAAAATTATATTACTTTATTTATTAAAAATAAATTATTATGGTATATGAAAACTGATATTTTATAATAATTGAAAAAATTGATGCGATTTAGAAACTAAATATAAATTATTTAATTTTGTGTTTAATATTTAGTTAATTCTTTTTTTCTTCAAGTCCAAACACATATGTGACTCTTATGGAGGAAAATTGCAATTTCTTAAAGGACCTTGATATGCCTGCGTAAACCAGCAACTATTAAGGTTTAGCGAAACCACAGGAAATCACTGGCTCATTATCCTTCTTACCCTCTCTTTCTATCACTTACATACACCCATACACTTGCTAAATAAAGACACATAAATTCACTTAACAGACGATTAAATTCTATGTTCAAACTCTGATACTTAAAGGAGCCACAATAGGTCTTTCAGACCGCAGTGGATTTGTCTTTATAGCCATTCCCTCTGTTGACATCCAGCACCCACACATAAGTTGGTCTGTCAAATTAGTCTTTGAAACTTAAATCTGCTCATATTTATTTCAGAGAAAATTTGATTTTTTTTAGATTTCATATGGGAACTGCGACGCTACAAAATAACTTTTCAATGTATAATATAGTTTATCAATAATATTAATGACAATTAAATAACAATAATTGATTGATTGAATATATATTTTTTTTGTAACATTCGTGCTATTATAAATTTCTTGTAACTTTTTTTCTATAATACTTATTTTATTCCCTAAAGTCGGATCTTTATTTTTTTTTGTAAAGTTACTGACTTTTCTTATCATTTAAGTAAATAATCCTAACAGTTGTTTACTATAAATAGAATAAACATTAAAATGAAGGTAGTTGACATGTGATTTAAAAAGCTAATTTTTCCTTAGTCACTAAGTATTTACTTACAAAGCGGCTGAAAACAAATTTGTAAAAACTTTCGACGCATCACTTCTTACTTCCCTTCTTTTTTTCAAAAGGAAAAAAAAAATGAAATCTGGAAATAACCGTCGTCCCCGCCCACTTATTACCTTTCCTTTTTCTAGTCTGACTTCATTAGTTGGCACATACTGGAGTGTTCTCTTTAGTTCCCTTTGTGAATGGAAACGCATTGTTAGCTAGCTAACAGTGTATTTTAGAAGTCTAGCCCATATGATTTGTACACTCTTGAACATGCTCTCTTTACTTTTTTTCTAGTTTCCTTTTGTTGACGTCTACGCCTTACAGCCTTAGCATTATCCTGTCAAATAGTACATATATCAAAGAAAGAATCACTTTCTATACATCATATACTAAATTGGAAGTAATATTACATGTTCCACTTCTCTAGTTATATTTTTTTACAATAATATGCTCGCTCATATATATATATATATACACACATATCCATCGTTTCGGTACTCCTTAATAAATTAGGATTTATAATTGAAATATTTTTAAATTATTATCTTATTGAACCATTTTATTTTTCCATCATTAATCGTGACTAAACTCTTTATTGCCAATTAGTGGCCTCAATATCTTAATTAGTTTTGATTTGATGTTTAAATAGACATTATATAAACATCGTGTGTATAAATTTTTTTCTCGATTTTTTTTGGAAGATTAAATTTTTTTAATATGTATATATATTAATAAATCATGAGTATTAATCCGGACAAGACCAAGATAATGAAAATATACCAAAAAAAAAACCTGGGAACGCTATGAGGGTCATTAGGTTAAAAGATAAACTAATAGAAAGAGTGGAGACCTTTAAATAACTTGGAGTTCTCCTGCAAGAAAATGGTTTCTCGGATGAAGAAATAACGGAATGGGCAGCTAGCCGGATGTTCAAGGCGGTTAAAACAGGAAACCGCCGATAGGTGACCAAGGAAATAAAAATGGCTGTGTTTAGAACAACGTTCCTACCGTTCCTGACTTGCGTAAATAAATCATAGACATTGACTACCAAGAATTATTCGAATGTACAAGCCGCAGACTGTTGTAGAAAAAAGAAGAAGTAATATTTAATTCGAGAAAAACTCTTATTACATTTTTCGCGGGCACACCTGAACTCTAGTGGCATTTTACTCTCTAGGGAAATAATTGATTTCATCCAAATTTTTGTCAGTGAATATATTTTTTTTTTTTGGTTAACATGATTTCTTTTATTTTAACAAATAATTTATATCAGTGATATTTTCCGTGGTAGCCTGCTTTATTTTGTTGTCATCGACCGGTTTTGGGCGTTCGCCCATCTTCAGGATGCGTTTGTCAGACAGTGTGATAACACAGACTTGCACAGAGAAAATTCAGTTTATACTCTCTATTTCAGTGTATAAAACTGAATTTGCTCTGGTGCAGTCTGTGTTATCAAACTGTTTGACAAACGCATCCTGAAGATGGGCGAACTCCTGAAACCGGTCGATGACTAAAAAATAAAGGCTACCACGGAAAATGTTCTTGATGCTTTCCAGCTCTGCTGAACCAACCACCACAACAAACAATTTATACATGAATATGTTTTTTTAGTGTTCTTGGATCCGACATCATAACAATACCATTCGCAAATAATTGGGGGTAAATTTAATATATTGTTTTATGTTGAAATGACTTTACCCACATTACTAATTATATTGTAACTAAACTAACTATAAAGGAGAAGCACCTTTAAAGGAATACATCAAAGCATTTACCTCATTGCTTTATTTATAGCAAAAGTCGATAAGATTAGAAATTTATTATACAATATTTCATATACTAATAAATATAATTGTTGGTACAATATATAGAGTTAATTTAAGAAAATTATTCTTAAAAAAAAGAAAATATCGTTTTATTTAATAAGTAGGACAAGAAAGTAACAAATTAAATGTCCAGATAGGACCTTAGTATGTTGTTTCCCCATTATGTTTCACCTGCTGTTTGTTACAGTAAAAATGTTGAACTTATTTTTCAACATACTTTTAAAAAAATAAAAAAAAAAATAAAAGCGGCTCTGATATATAAATATGTTATCAACTTTAAAATAGGAGGTATATATTAAATTTCATTTGCTTCAATCACGCAGCAGTCAGTCCTATTGTACTTGTATAGTATAGCCCCCTATCTAGTATAGCACACTCGAATGAATTTTTATAATTTATTGATAAGAGTGTTTTGTTTTAATTTTTTTTTGAAATATTTTTTAGTCATATTTAGGAATTCTATTTTCATATCTCACATTACATGAGCACGCAATTGTTCACACTACATTGAAAAAAAAGTGCTTGCTTTTATTGTTGTATCATGATTGTATTTGTTTTTTACATTAGAAAAATTACGTAATCTCTTATTAGTATTACAAATCATGTAAAATCAAATACATTACATAAAAAAAGTACCGTTATATTATGTAAAAAATAAATCAATATTCTATTTATTTTTAATATTTATCATTTTGAAGATAATAATTTTATTAACACTATACCTTACCTATAAAATTATATTACATTATTTTATATATTTTAATATATAAACTTTAATCTTTTATTTTCTAAACCCCGTTATTTCTATGTATGTATTTATATATTTATATTTTATAGTATGATTTAAATATTTATTTGTTTTTGTTTATGGTATTTCATAGGTTTATTAGTGACCTAATTTTTTTTTATTTTAAATATTTGTTTTATTCATATTTTTCAATCCAGCTATTGAACCCTGCTCGCGTGTTAAGAATAATCTCTTGAATTTGTTTTCATAATTTTAATAGCAGATGAACTTCTTTAGCCTTCAATCGATGGATGTATAATGGATGGGTTAGGCGGAGAGAATTTGTCCGGTTGATTAAATAAGATTGACTTTGCTAACACTGGTTAACTAATATATTAATTAAGAGACACAGACTGCCTGGACTTTACAATAGAGAAATGTTTAAGATAGAGTGTTAAATGGATAATGACACGTAGTGATTGGATGTATTGAACTTTCCTCAACTGTATCTAACTGTCTTGAACTGTATTGAACTGTCCTCAACTGTATCGAACTGTATTTCAACTGTGTTTAACTGTATTGAACTGTGTTTTTATGGGACTGTCCGTCGCTATATTTATACAGTTTCTCCCACTCTAGAGTGGGTTTGAGTTTGTTGCTCTTCTCTTACTGTCTTTGGTTGCTGTTCCAATGCATTATCATCTTGTTGCTACACTTTCTACTTAAGGGTGCTGGCAAATCAACTATTGATCAGATCTTAAATATGATTGACTTTGCTAACACTAGTACTGGTTAACTAATATATTAATATTAGACTGCCTGGACTTTACAATAAAGAAATTTTTAAGGTAGGGTGGTAAATGGGTAATGACACAAAGTGATTGGATGTATTGAACTGTCCTCAACTGTATCAAACTGTCTTGAACTGTATTGAACTGCCCTCAACTATATCAAACTGTATTTCAACTGCGTTTAACTGTATTGAACTGTGTTTTTATGGGCTGTCCGTCGCTATATTTATACAGTTTCTCCCACTCCAGTCCGAGTGAGTAGTTTGAGTTTGTTTCTCTTCTCTTACAGTCTTTGGTTGCTGATCTCTCTTTGGTTGCTGTTACAGATGCATTATCATCTTCTTGCTACACTTTCTACTTAAGGGTGCTGGCAAATCAACTATTGATCAGATCTTCCAGTTGAGGCAAATTTTGGGAAAACCCTCGAATAAGGGAATCAAGAACCACCATCTGTTCTTGGATTTTAAATCCGCTTACGATAGGATAAACTGAAACCAGCTCTTGTTTGGCTCTTAGGAATGGAAGAATTGGGTGTTCCCGGGAAGCTCATCCAATTGGTTAAGATGACTTTGAGTGAGGCGAAAAGCTTCGTTAGGGTGCAGTCCATATTGTTTCTTAAATCAATTTTCCCGGAAAACAGTCTCAAATAAAAGCTCTTCATGTGTGTTGTTATTATTCCAAGTTTAATGAAATTCTGAGAAAATCGCAAAAAACTGAAAAATCTATTCATTAAAGTGTTAGGATACTTCCGGGAATAAATTTTGATCAAAAACTTATAGTCGGGAACCATGCATAGCGTTTAAACTAAATATCAGAAAGTTTGAAACTATTGCGATTATCGCTTTTTGATGCTGGCCACACACAGATCAACTTCTCTAAAGCACTTTTTCTGACTAGAGGGAAATCAAAACAGGTAGATCTGGTGAAGACTCTATTTCAAAAATTTGATACGATTGCAATCACCAAGTGGAAGTAAAAATGTGTAAAATGATTTCAGTTGTTTCAGGTATTGATCTATTATCAAATTCTTTTAATATATTATTTTTTAGAAAAAAATTAATGATTTTATTTTTTATAAATCAATGATATAAGTACAATGGCTACTAACAATAATTGAAGATACAACACTTAATGTTAAAATACTTTTAATTTTTAAGAGACTATAAGTGCGCAAGATGTGTTTGTCGAGTGGATTGTATAGCATTAATATAATTCAGTGAGGGGCATGTGCTATAGAAGTAACGTGTGTCCTGGATATACTTCCGGTCGCCCATACTCTAGTATAAATACTTGGCGTGCTCGCCCCTACCCCATCACCTACTCATTGTAGATATTAATATTACTTACTAATTATAAACACTTAGGGTAAGATATTGGGCATATGTACCCATCTGGTCTTTATTTCCTATACTCTTTAATTTCTGTTCTTCCTTTACCCGCTCTTCATCCTTCCAGCATACAAACTATCAATGGTTATACCAGTTCAATTAAGATTTAACGTACACATTTGTCATTATAACTTCAATTATTTTGTAATTATTAACGTTTGTCTTCGACATAGTGGGTGGCCTATTATATTTTGTAGGGGTTGCTCTAATAACTTGGACGGCGACAAAATAAAACTTGACTGTTCAAAAAAAAATTATACACATATAGCGTTAAATATAACCCCACTTATTTCTATTTAATGAATTATGAAATATGGATTTTTACGTCATAAGTAGAATAAGAAAAAAAACAAAAGCAAAAAAAACTGGTGTCGAGTAACAAATTTATAGTGAACCATATTATCTGTGTGGTCTACTAACACGTGTACACCTAATTATCTGCCCCTTCTCTTTTATGTTTGTGTGCGCCTGTAAAGAAAACACACTTCTGGGATTTATTACTGTTTGGAATCTAATACCATAGTTGAAATGTGTCACTTTTCTTAGATTTGTGGGAATTATAGTTTTTTTTTTTAAATATTTATTACTGTTAATGCCAGTATATTTTTTTTTTTTCACATAACATCACTATTTTTGTACAAGAGGATTTTAGAAAGAAATTAAATTTTGTTGATCCTTATTCTATACACAGTTTAAACTGCCGACATTCCTTGCTAGCCTCAAACTTTCCTATCATATTGCAATTCTTTCCATTCATAATGATCCTATAACATCAACAAGGAAACTTCAATCCGTTCTTTTTTTCCTTAAAACAATGGTTTAAGAAAGAATGGAGAATAAAACTAAGCGAACAAAAATGTGAGAATATTAATCTTTTACTCTAAGGAAAATTACCCCAATGTATTATAAATAGAATTTCTTTTTCTCCTGTCAATTGGTTCTCTCTTCTGTGGAATCTGAAACGACAAGAAACTAAGTAATAGTAGCTGAAAAATGGTGGTTGGTGAAATTAGAAATGATGAACACACGAACTGATCACTGAACTAACAATTTATATTTTACGATTTACCAAGCAAGGAGAGAACAGTATATGGAGGGCTGAGTAACCGGGCAAAGAATGATGATTGTTGTTAGCATGCTGATTGTAGAATGGTAGCGTTGGCTACTACTTAGAATTCTTACATGCTTTAACGGCTGATTAGCTAGTTGAACCTTTCAAGGTTGAAGCTAGTTGATTTTGAGTCACTTTAAAGTTTATCTAGCGACTCATTATTATGCCCTCTGATGGTCGCCATTTTATTCAATATCTCCTAATGCTTGAGACAACTTGTAGAAGGGAGATTCACTGTCGAAGTTGATTACATGTCGCTAATACCTTGTAGTGGGCGTGATAATGCTTAGTAACGAGATATTAGAGGCTCAATAGTGTTGCCTTGATACGGCTTTTAATGATATTATTAAGTTCCGCTTTTATTTGGCGAATACTTTGGTGATTGGTTCCATTAAAACTGCTTAGATTCATTAAAAAAATGCTTGGACCCAGATATAAACTGACATTCCTAAACAAACGATTTTTGTACAGTGTACAGTTCTGAATCAAAACCTCAATGGGCCTATGGCACAGAAATCAGCTAAGCCTTTCCGTCTCCAACGAATTTGGTTCCATCAATAAAAAATCCTGCGCACCATTGTTAACCATCCCTCTGTGACTCCAATCTCACAATCCATAATGACCTTTTGTAAAGCGCCGTTGTTACACTTCTTATAAGACATTTCATAAAATCTAACTTGCCATATACGAGTAAATCATTTAGCCAAAAATCTCATCTCTCTAACCTCCTCTGACAATCCTTCTTGTCGTCTAAAGCGATAGTGACCTCGAGATCTTCTCTCACGTTATAATAATGAGTGACTGGAAGTGCTTTCTATTAAATAAACTCGATTAATGATATTTTTTATTCATTTTATTAAGATTTAAAAAAATTCTTCAATTTCTTTTATATTTTAATTGTCCTTTGGGAAAATTAAATTTAACCCAATAATATTAGTCCTATTCCTGATTTTGTGGTATATTTTTTAACAATGTATAGCATTTTGACACAATATATTACTTTAATTGAACTTGAGTACTTTGTTGTGTACTCAACGAAGTAACGGTGAATACGTCTTACTATAAGAGAATTAATTTTGATGTATAAAACTTTTCGTATTTATTGAGTGTATTTATAGCGAAACTTCAGGCATCATAAGTTTCACTTTTCTAAACTGATGTAACTTAATTGGTTGTTGCCTTAATCACTATTACACCGTACATGTAACTTCCTCAGAACAATTTTGTTTCTTTTAAATAATAATCTAAATTTAGAAAAAGTGCAAAAGATAACTTGGAAGAAACTAAGTTATAAATAATGTAATAATATTCACAATATATATTATATATATTATTATGGTTAAGTATATATTATTATGTATGGATTATTAGTAAGTATATATATTTTTATAATGTAACAATAATAACAATGTAAAGTTTATTTCCATTTACCACTAGCATTGAACAACACTTGTTTGCGGTTATTTATGTATTTATAAAAATATATGAGCGAAATTTTCTCTAAATAAACTTTCTTTGAATTTTCACTTCATTTTGTTTTTGCATAGAAAAAACACAGTTTTATTTCGTTACATAATTAAGTAGTCAAGACTTAAACAAAATTGAATTGCTCAGAATAATTATATTATAAGCAAATATTAATAGTAAATTATTGTTTTAAACTATAATTTCATAAAGATGTAACTGTATACTTTACCCCAGGATTATGTTTGTGTACGTGCGTCCGTTTCAAGGAAGATGTATTTAATTAGGGTGTCTGAGTACAGAATTCTGTTGTGTTCTTGCCGTGCTATACAGCAGGCTGCAGACGCTGTCTAAGATTGTGCCGCGCTACGAAATAATGAGAATCGTGGACACTCTACCAGCTTCGTGTTGGAATCTTGGTGCCCACCTTATTCATCTCCGTCCTACCATTCACCTGAATCTTTTCCATCATTTCTATTTTACCAAGAAACATTACCCCATCCTTTCTTACTATAGATTTAATTGAACTTTATATTATATTAATACTAAAAATGGTGATTAAAAGAAAAACTTGTATGTATATGTAATATGGTGGGGGGCTACTTAACCAAAGTCTTAGTTGCAATTAAAAATTGTCTTACTTAATGCATTTAACAATCCTACAAACTATAAGTACAAGAATAGTGCTCAGAGTGGTTATGTTTTCCTTCTGAAATTGATTCGACTTTCCTGTTGAATGACTTGACAGAATTCTACTTAAAAGTTTATGGTGCTTGTTTGCTACTAAGGGGATGATTTAGGGGCGAACAAAGCGCGCTCCAGCTCATCACAAGATCAAGAAGGTTTTTCTTTTCTTTTCTTTAGGAATACATCCATCGGAATGATGTATTATATAAGAATAATATATAGTAAAGTATGTTTGCTATCCGCCTCCGTTCACGACACCTGTCGGGAGATGGAGGACGCCCGCTTTTCCTTTGATAATTTCAGTGAAGTCACGGCAGTAATAAAGTGCAGAGAAAAATTGCTAATGTAATTTGTAGACGTTAAATTTTAGTAAAGTTCTCAGTTACCCAAACTAAATTTCTGAGGTTTTTCAAGTCTGTCCTGAAAGGTGTTAAGAAATAGTAAATGGCAGGGAATGCTGTTCGGATAGAAGAACGAGAGAAGCGCACTACTTATTGATGGTGCCATCAGCAATTTATATTTGTATGTTGTGTTCATAATTTTATTTGTAATAGATATTATACGTTATTAGAAAGAATAATTAATAATTAAAATGTTAATGGCTAGCTAGACTGTTGGCCGAAGATAATTGTTTGATATTGTGGACAGATGAACTCGTAATACGCCTTTGTAAACTCTCTTGATGGTTTAAGGCTGTTGATTAAAACAGCCTTAAACCATCAAGAGAATTTTTATGCCTGTTTGAAGACATTTTGAACTGTTTACAGACTTGTTGGCAAAATTTAAGACTGCTCGAAGACTAATTTACGCTGCAAACTGAACTCTGTTTAAACATGGAGAATAAGGGAGCGGGTTTGGTGTAGTGGTTATGAGCATGGTCTTATAACTGGAAGGTCTGGCTCAAGTCCTGCGAATAACTGCTAAATTAATATTAGCTTAAAAAATGTTAATGGTAAATTATGTGGTTCCGTTAGTTGGTCATTAAGCCCGCTGGAAAATGCATGCTTTACTTTTTTTTACTTGGGGAATTAGGCGGAACTTGTTGCTTAACTGGGAGTAATGGCCGAACTACAAGTTCCGCAGATTGCCAAGTATAAGTACGGTTTCAACACTCAGTCTAAATCAATCCTTAAACAGTCTTTAACGAGTCAACAATCATTAATCAGTCTTCAATTACCATGGGTGGTAGTGACGGAGACCCCATATCAAATTTATATCTGTGTTAGATAACTGAGTGATATTTTTATTTTAAGACTAATACAGCCTTATTTCCCAGCTGCACTTCACTAGTGATTGTTGAAGCGTAACTATAGCTATTCGTAGCTTTAGCTGACGCCTTAATAGCTGAAATTCTTAGGATGTTTAAATAAATGATTGCTTAAAGAACAATTTTTTTCTCAAACAATTTTTTTTTGCCAAATTAAAACTTCATGGTGATTTTTAGTTACGATCAATCGATTTTGGGATTTCCTCGCAACTTTAATATGTATGGATAAAATCCGTAAGATCGTTAAGTACCACAATATATTAAAGATTTCTAAATTAAAACAATCCTAAGTTTATTTTCATTCTTTTCTATTTTTTCCAGTTTTTAATTTGATAGTTTCACACTATCAGTAACAACACAAATTTAATATATCCTCCGAAAAGCGTCCCTTAAACAATTTTTTTTTTTTTTTTTTGCAAGAGTCGATTCAGTTAGAAAGTTAGTGTACCTTTACTAAAAATTTATCGTCTACAAACAACGTTAGCAAAGAGCTGGGGGATTGTGTGTAACACATACTGCGGGAAAACATGGATAACCCTCTCACTTGTTTCATACCGTCCTCCGGCCCGCTACATCTGATTCAACTAACAACGTAGTGAAAAAAAAAAAAAAGTAGCTGAATCATGTTGGCAATAAAATAATTAACAACAATGAAAAAGCCACCCTTTTTATACTGACCTCGTAAACAGAGATGTGAATTTTTATTTCATGTTATCTCTGGCGCCACATTTTCTAACCAACTAACTCCAAATTTATTTAATACGTTTTAACACACCATACACACACACACTTTCTCTCTCTCTCTCTAATTTATTATATTAATTTTGTCAAAAACAATTTCCTAATAATCAGAAAATACATTTTCTTTCTAATAAAAAAAATTACCTTATTTTACCGTTAATATTTTAAAATTTGCCACAATTTTTTAGGCAAAAATATGGTTAATAATAATTTTATAAACTACTAGCTTTAATTTAATTTCAGTTTAGTTTCTACAGTTCTAATTAAAAACCCTCTTCCTATGAAGTTTTATAATATATTTATGGCTATCAAAACTCTTGAAAGGCTATAAGAACTCTTTACGACTATGAAAGGCTAGCAAATAGATGACCAATTTGGCGATAATTGTTTTAAAAAATAAACAGAAAATTAGCTGAAGACAAAAATTATAAGATTTTAAAATTGAAAATTGGATATATTGAAAATATCATACTTCTTATCGTTACCACAACAACGCCACAGATATCATGCTCCTTAACACTGCCACAGATAGAACAATACAATGGATAGTATGTAGTGCGCATCTGATATGCACTAAGATTTCATAACATGGACTATCCGTTTAGGCAATAAATTCCAATTTTTCAAGTTGTTTTTTATACAAATTCTGATGAACTTGGGAGTTCAAATCAATTGTTAAATAATTATCAACGCAACAAATCTGCAACCAGTCTTCAACGAAAAAATAATTAAACAATCATCAATGTGACAAGTCTCTATGCAATCTTTTATGAGACAATAATAAGTCTTTAAACAGTCATTGACGAGTCAACGAATCTATAAATAGTCATCAATACTTCTTGATCACGTTGCTTTTAAGAAAGTCATAATATACAGTCTTAAACCATCAAGAACTTGTGAATCAATCAATCTCTTCCGAGATCCTAAACAACCTACAGTGTCGAGCAGCCATACTTAGTCAACAGTCCCGCGTAGTTGCTTTCTCATCCGCTAAATCCTTAACACTCTTTATCTTATAATTTTCCTTACCTTGGACGAAATATGAACTTTTAGCTTCCTGGAGTTTTTGGTATTTTAGTTCACATCCCTATATCCCTATATATTGCAGACAAAATATTTTCTTGCTTCAGTATTCTGTGGATTTCTCAAACAGTATTTTCAGCAAAAAGTAAATTTCGAAAATTTGACTTAATTGCAATACTTGCTCTTACAAGGGTAAGAGAAAGTAAAAAAAAAAAAAAAAAAAAAAAAATCGAGCAAATTTCTGAAGAGCCGTTTTCCTCTCTAGTTACAACTTCGTCACGTTGTGCAGTACTATTTAAGTTCAAAATGATAAGTTGCAAGTGCAATAAATGTCTAAATATAACTTGCTCATTCTTTCATCGAAGTTATTTCCTCGCGGATTCTATTCAAGCCAGGAAGACAATGATGAAGAAGTTCATCTCTGGTATACTTCCATTTCCACTAAAGTTAAAGTAGCAAGACATATATTTTTACTGTAATCCCAAGGCCTCCATATTTGCTGAAGAAATGAATCGATCCCAGGATCTAACCAAATAATGTTGAATGCAATTGCGAGGTTAAACGCAACTTTATTTTGTTCTCTTATATTCTTTGCTTTTCAGAATTTAATGATATCCTGGACATTATCTTAGAGTCTGCAAGCCGTTTTGGTATGATAGCAAAATATTATACCATAAAAATAAAAACTTTTATAAAGTGTATTCACTATTTTTAATAGTTTACTTTTATGAAGTTTAGAACAATTTATAGTTTTATATAATCGTCAATGATATTATACCATATCGTTTGTTTATAACTGCATTCATATAATAGAAAGGGACAATAACAGTTTTGGTATTATATCAGTACTAAAAGGTTATAAACGTTTTAGGGAGGCGGAAGGTCGGTTATGGTAGTTATTGTACGATACAGGAGGCCGACTGGATGTCTGGTTGGCGCCTTTTGGTCACTCCAACTTTTGCCGACTTCCTTATGTACTTTTCCTAAACTCCTTGCTATAGTAAGTAGAAATTACCTCTAAGGTTTATATTCCATGTAAAAACTACCGTAAAATGTCTGCCAGACAGAGGCAGCTAAACAAAAGCAGTATATAATACTGTTAAGACTTACTGGGACAAACCTTAAGTTTAAATTATATATCACTAGGTGTACTTTTAGTGTTTTACCTTCTTATGGCGGCAATAAAATGGAAAGAGAGAGAGTGAGTGAGAGAAAAAATGAAGTAAAGCTGTATGACGACATAACTACAATTCTGCAGCAACAACAGTGCAACAACACAGACTTAACACTTCCTGCGAGCGATGTCCTGTCTGTGATACTTCCTCTGCTGCACCATTCATTACCATTTATTTATTCCTTCATCTAGACTCTCTCACACTGATAATGCTTATCTTGATTTATTTAAACAGTGTCTAGCCTTGAAACTGGAAGCTCTACCTGCCCGTTCACTCTGTTGCCTCTACAATTACAGTATAATTGTTATATATATTACTAAGATTATAAGGCGGTTTTACTTAAACTTTCTTCTGCTTATACACTAGTTAATCTTGTATTCTTCCTGCCCTCCACAATTTTGTCATGTTCTCTATCTTTAATTATATTTAATGAGCCTTTTAATATATATATATTTTGTTTTTTACATAAAACTTACAGTTAAACAAAATTAACATTCCACGTGTGTATTTATTTTTTTTTTATTGAAGCTCAGAAATTCAACATGTAATGTTTGCATTACTAATGAACTGACTTAATTAATTCATTAAAAATTTAATTAGCTATCAAAAACATATGGGTCACAATATTTAATTTTGTTAAACTAATTACAATATATATATATATTTTTTATTTATTTAGTTTTCATTGATAACTTTATATTGATTTTGTAAAATATTTCAATATTTTTTGTGAATTTAAGATGAATTCCCATTTTATATTTATATATATATTTTTTTTTGTTGAAAATTTGTCTTTCATGAAAGTACAAAATAAACAATCAAAAGTTTACTGATGATGAAAGACTGATTTTTCAAACAGTGAAATGCTAACTATGAAAGGCTAGCAAATAGGTGTGCGTGTTTGTGTTTTGTCCTTTCAACTCACAAACCATTACGTGCAAAAACTGCATTATTGATATAATGGATGTGTGTTAGGTGGAGAGAATTTAGGTATGGTAGATGAATTGAGAAGAAGACTTGGTTAACACTGGTTAACTAATATATTAATAAATAGACACAGACTGCCTGGACTTTAAAATGGATGAATGTTTGAGGTAGAGTGGTATGAATGAGAATGACACGTAACGATAGGATGTACTGAACTAATTTCAACTGTTTAACTGTCCTTCATGAACTGTCCGTCGCTATATTTATACAGCTTGTCCCACTTTCCCACTCCAGTCCGAGAGAGTGGTTGAGCTTCTCTTGCTCTCTGTGGTTGCTGAGCTTCTCTTGCTGTTACATGCTTCTCTTGCTGTTACATGCTTCTCTTGCTGTTGCATGCTTCTCTTGCTGTTACATCATCCCCTCAATATAATGGATGTGTTGGATGGAGAGAATTGTTTTGTTTGATGAGTTAAGAAGAAGACTTGGTTAACACTGGTTAACTGATATATCAATAAATAGACAGACTGTCTGGACTTTACAATGGATGAATGTTTAAGGTAAAGTGGTATGAGAATGACACGTAACGATAGGATGTACTGAACTAATTTCAACTGTTTAACTGTCCTTCATGAACTGTCCGTCGCTATATTTATACAGCTTGTCCCACTTTCCCACTCCAGTCCGAGAGAGTGGTTGAGCTTCTCTTGCTCTCTGTGGTTGCTGAGCTTCTCTTGCTGTTACATGCTTCTCTTGCTGTTACATCTTGCTGTTACATCATCCCCTCAATATATGGATGTGTTGGATGGAGAGAATTGTTTTGTTTGATGAGTTAAGAAGAAGACTTGGTTAACACTGGTTAACTGATATATCAATAAATAGACAGACTGTCTGGACTTTACAATGGATGAATGTTTAAGGTAAAGTGGTATGAGAATGACACGTAACGATAGGATGTACTGAACTAATTTCAACTGTTTAACTGTCCTTCATGAACTGTCCGTCGCTATATTTATACAGCTTGTCCCACTTTCCCACTCCAGTCCGAGAGAGTGGTTGAGCTTCTCTTGCTCTCTGTGGTTGCTGAGCTTCTCTTGCTGTTACATGCTTCTCTTGCTGTTACATGCTTCTCTTGCTGTTGCATGCTTCTCTTGCTGTTACATCATCCCCTCAATATAATGGATGTGTTGGATGGAGAGAATTGTTTTGTTTGATGAGTTAAGAAGAAGACTTGGTTAACACTGGTTAACTGATATATCAATAAATAGACAGACTGTCTGGACTTTACAATGGATGAATGTTTAAGGTAAAGTGGTATGAGAATGACACGTAACGATAGGATGTACTGAACTAATTTCAACTGTTTAACTGTCCTTCATGAACTGTCCGTCGCTATATTTATACAGCTTGTCCCACTTTCCCACTCCAGTCCGAGAGAGTGGTTGAGCTTCTCTTGCTCTCTGTGGTTGCTGAGCTTCTCTTGCTGTTACATGCTTCTCTTGCTGTTACATCATCCCCTCAATATAATGGATGTGTTGGATGGAGAGAATTGTTTTGTTTGATGAGTTAAGAAGAAGACTTGGTTAACACTGGTTAACTGATATATCAATAAATAGACGGACTGTCTGGACTTTAAATGGATGAATGTTTAAGGTAAAGTGGTATGAGAATGACACGTAACGATAGGATGTACTGAACTAATTTCAACTGTTTAACTGTCCTTCATGAACTGTCCGTCGCTATATTTATACAGCTTGTCCCACTTTCCCACTCCAGTCCGAGAGAGTGGTTGAGCTTCTCTTGCTCTCTGTGGTTGCTGAGCTTCTCTTGCTGTTACATGCTTCTCTTGCTGTTACATGCTTCTCTTGCTGTTGCATGCTTCTCTTGCTGTTACATCATCCCCTCAATATAATGGATGTGTTGGATGGAGAGAATTGTTTTGTTTGATGAGTTAAGAAGAAGACTTGGTTAACACTGGTTAACTGATATATCAATAAATAGACAGACTGTCTGGACTTTACAATGGATGAATGTTTAAGGTAAAGTGGTATGAGAATGACACGTAACGATAGGATGTACTGAACTAATTTCAACTGTTTAACTGTCCTTCATGAACTGTCCGTCGCTATATTTATACAGCTTGTCCCACTTTCCCACTCCAGTCCGAGAGAGTGGTTGAGCTTCTCTTGCTCTCTGTGGTTGCTGAGCTTCTCTTGCTGTTACATGCTTCTCTTGCTGTTACATGCTTCTCTTGCTGTTGCATGCTTCTCTTGCTGTTACATCATCCCCTCAATATAATGGATGTGTTGGATGGAGAGAATTGTTTTGTTTGATGAGTTAAGAAGAAGACTTGGTTAACACTGGTTAACTGATATATCAATAAATAGACAGACTGTCTGGACTTTACAATGGATGAATGTTTAAGGTAAAGTGGTATGAGAATGACACGTAACGATAGGATGTACTGAACTAATTTCAACTGTTTAACTGTCCTTCATGAACTGTCCGTCGCTATATTTATACAGCTTGTCCCACTTTCCCACTCCAGTCCGAGAGAGTGGTTGAGCTTCTCTTGCTCTCTGTGGTTGCTGAGCTTCTCTTGCTGTTACATGCTTCTCTTGCTGTTACATCATCCCCTCAATATAATGGATGTGTTGGATGGAGAGAATTGTTTTGTTTGATGAGTTAAGAAGAAGACTTGGTTAACACTGGTTAACTGATATATTAATAAATAGACAGACTGTCTGGACTTTACAATGGATGAATGTTTAAAGTAGAGTGGTATGAGAATGACACGTAACGATAGGATGTACTGAACTGATTTCAACTGTTTAACTGTCCTTCATGAACTGTCCGTCGCTATATTTATACAGCTTCTCCCACTCTCCCACTCCAGTCCCGAGAGAGTGGTTGAGCTTCTCTTGCTCTCTGTGGTTGCTGAGCTTCTCTTGCTGTTACATTGATACTCGTATTCTATTTAAATAAGACAAAATGGTTCAAATTTGATTTACTGGAAAAAACCATTTTCCGTTATTAAATATGGTATTAAAAATTGGCTTATCAGGCTGGATTTGGGATAAACAAGCACAAAAGGAACGCAAGTGTCTGTTTTTTTATGTGTTTATATTTTGTCTCAGAGTTTGGGCAATTGTTGTTCGCTTTTTTTAGAAGTTTTTCTAAAAGTAATATATAAATACTAATTTACGATTGAATTAAATAGAAAGACATAATGAAAATATCAAATAATCAGGCCAGAAAGACAACAATGTTTTAAACAACATATCTAACCCAAGGAAACTAAAACATTTTTCGGATATTTTTTTCACACAGGAAACGGCTCTACGTTTTTCTTAAATTTGGAATACCCAGTAAATGCGAAGCTATAGCACATCAACTATAGCAACCCTACGCTTAAAAACTCAACCGACTTTATCTTTGTGGTAAACTCGCTTTCCCTAAACCTAGGTTTTAATTTCGACAGAAGAAACTTTTTATTTTTTATTTTAATCAACATGACCAATGGCCAGATCTAAGAATGGAGATGGAAGTGGTGGTAAGCAAAATTGTACGAGCTAAAAATAGTGGCACTCCCTACAATTGCCGAGAAATATACCGAATCGCAAATGTTACACTTGAACACGGTCGGTCTGTCATAGGAGTTGCAGAGGTGGAGGGGCTGATGTTTACTTCAACCCATTCCAATGTTTTAGAACGGTTGGCAAGTGGGCCTTAAATATTGAAGGAGAGATGCTATTGAACTTGCCCTAGATAATATGTTGGATTTTCTTATTAGTAAAATAGTAATATTCCCGAATCAAGGGCAGCCTTAATCGTGATTGCTTCTAACAAAAACTTAAATACCTGCAAAACGTTAGTGGTTTTTTTTCTAAAGCTGGCAAGGAAGTAGTTATGCATTGGGTTCCATTCCAGTGCGAAATTTATGGAAATAAACATCGTCTGTCACTGATTGGAGCTACAAACCTCAGCTTAATTTGCCTATCCTACTAACTCGTGCTAAAAGAATTGTCAAGGCCGCTAGCAAAAAAAAAAGATCCTGGCTCCAGCCAAAAAGAAGATAAGGAGATAGGGCAAAGAGAAGCGCTGGGCTGCCATTCTTGAGCCAAATAAGCGACTCTCTCAGAATCTTTCAAGAGCTTTAGCAGTAGCCAGCTTTAGGCTAATCAATGGCCATGATCTTCTCATGCTCTAGATTGGCAAAGTTGTTTTTCCCCACTTGCCCCCTAGATGATGGCATCTAAACAGAAGTTCTGCATTATTTTAATGCAGACAAAAGCCATTCCACAATTGGTGAATACTGTTGGGCTGTCCCCTATAAAATGGTTGAAATGCCTTCACTGGAGTTTTATATAATAAAAAAAAGTTTTATATAATACTCTCACGAACTACGCAATATCGTGTAAGCGGAAGTTTTGAGAGTGTTTCACGTATGACAAATAACGATATACTTCTTATCACACACACACATTTGTGCCACCGATATCATATTTCTTATCTCTAGTGCCCAAGACTGCCACAGTTACTATATACTCGACATATGGCTAAATGACCCTATACGACTGTTGCTCTCATCTTAGCTGCCAGAACAAGCATCATGCATTTCCTACCCTCTAAGGATTTTCGCATAAGTAAACCACTGGCCTTCAAAGGGGTCATTGCCTAAACGCAGTCTAAAAACAGCTGATGTACAAGCAAAAGGCTAAAACCGGTGATCCTGCAAGCAACAAGAAACAATCTTCAACAAGTAAACAAGCGAGAGTTTCTATGCAGCACAATATCGGTTCGCGCTACCGCTCATCGCCCTCTTTATCACTAATCTCTATTTACACTGTCTTGCTAACTCAAACAGCAAAATTCATATTTTAAGGTACAGTGTTAGTAGTATATCTTTCCTTCAAAAAATTAGTACCATGAACTTCCACAATACATACGCGTAATTAGTCAAAATTTTAATTGGAAAATTTGGTGTAATCAACACGCTTTCGCTGAAAATGGCCTAACTTACCAAAACAAAAAGTAATATAGGCTGACAATTGAAATTTACCTCCCCTTTTTTATAATTTTCTTTTTTCTTTTCTTTTCTTATGAATTCTATGGTTTTTAGAGGAAATCTTAAAAATTCTGAAAAATTGGTTTTTAGTAAATAGGCATTGCATGTAGTGATTAAATGATGGTTGCTTGGATGATTACTGTTAGAGAAGCATTCCAGAATAAGACCTAGAAATGAGATGTCCCAAAACTCTACATGCTGTGGTAACGAGGATTCTTATTTTTCTATCGACTAGATAAATTCAAATAGATATCATAAAAATGCTCTTTTTGTTCTTGTAGGAAGCAACTTCCTTTGAGGGCAGAAACATGCCCAAACTAAGAAATGATAATATAGATAGTAAAGTAGGAAATAAATTTCTGGAGAAGAAGCTGATGGTTGTCTATTTCAGGATATGTATTTAATTTGGAAATCAGAATATATGTTGAAACATAAAACAATATTATCTATTCCTCGAATACACGGAAATTAAAACAGTGCGGCTTATATTCCTGTAGTATAAAAATTAGAACGAAATGAAGGTCTGGTAAACTTCGTATCAGGTTGGGAGGGGGAGTATGAAGGATTGATCTCCCTAAGCCTTCGTTAGGGAGATGGGCGGAAAAACTTATATTTTGGGCATGGTTCATTAATACACGCTCGCAAAAAAAAAAAAAAAATGTATTTTATTCGTGATATAATAGAGATATTCCATGCAATGAGAGCATCACTCCCTCCATTCCCTGTATTGGCTTTGGTTGGGTGCAAGCTCCGCGAAAAAACGAGGAATGTGGTGTTACGCTCGGCCAAGAATGGATGGATGATGGATGATTGATGCGCTCGTGATGAGCTGTGCGGCTGACTTCACAATATTTGTTCTCTCCTTGCTCGAACGCCTTACACTCGTCCATTCTTTATTGCTCACGTTATATACATCGTTCGTGCTGCACATATACACTAGCATCGCAATCCCTACTACAATATCACCCACACTCATCTCAAATAACAGAACATTATAATTGAATTAAGTACTAATCTGATATTCCATCAGTGAAGTATACATACACACAAAAACACAGTGATGGGCAAAATGTACAACAAGTGAAATGAACTTAAGTGAACGAGAGTTAAAGAAATAAAAAACAGATTAACGATCCATCATTGGTTGGAAAAAAACTTATATAACTCATAAAACACTAGGCAATATATGACGTATATACACTAATAACTAATTAACTGAAGTTATAAGTCTTCATGGATAGGTTGCATAAAGTATAATTTCCGAAGATGTTGTTGACATATGCATGATTAATAGCTGTAGTTTTGCTGTATTTATTATTATCATCTACCCCTATCTTTTAATTTTCTCAATATGTAAAAGGTTATAGTCGTAATGTCAAAAGAAACACTGACCTAAACTTTTAAATTAAAATTCTTTAATGTTGGACAAGATTTCTCTTAATAATTAATCATCAGACATTATTATAATGGCAGGCGCGGATTGTTGAATAGAGAGAAAAGACATTAATGCTGACCCTTTGTACCAATTTTATATTTAACTAAGAAGAATAAATAAAGAGTAAAGATATTGTGGACGAGTCGAGCGAGGAACTATGCTGAAGATAACTTATTTGATAATCATCGAAGAATAGTCGACAGCACAATGTAAGTATATAGCAACATTACTAGAATTAACTTCAGAATTATACAAAATCAATGAAATGTATGTAGTCTTGATCAATATAATGGAGTTGATGAGGAGAGAAATTGGGATTGATTAATTAGACGAAGTATAAAGACACTGTTATAATATAACTATAAGCTTACACCAACTGCACTGGACTGTAATGATTTTATAGAATAAAGGGTGGGAGTAGAGATATTACACGATGCAATGTGTGGTTGAATCTGATAGATTGATTGATAGATGTCTGGAGCTCTCACTGGCTTATATACAGGTTCCGCACTCTAGCCTGCTTAAGTGAGAGAGTACCAGAGAGAGCCTTAGAGAGCCAAGCCCGACCAAGCCTTAGTTCTCCCGGTCGGGCTTGGCTCTCTCTCTCGGGCTTGGCTCTCTCTCTTGCCGTTACAATCAAGGTCAGAAAATGAAACAATACTCTAGAACAGCTCCGTTTTATTTTTTTTTTAATTTATTATTTATTTTGTTATATCTTTACCAGTTATAATCTATTAGTTTAGTACTGGATATTACCTAAGTTTGAGATGTAAGAGGAATATATAGTAGTACAGCGGAATTGACCTGAGCCGGGATTGGTACCCGTCATAGTGTGACTTGGAAAGAGGATGTCCTTATAGATAGTTTGCATTGTGTAAAAGATTGTAACTACGTAGATTTAAATTTAGGATTATTATATTCGACTCAATTTGCTTATCACCAATTTTTAGTGTACCTTTTTTTTTCCTTTCGTGGGAGCTTATCTTAGGAAAAATAGGAAATTACCATATTATTATAAAACTGTTTCCGAATCAGAATTTAATTCTGACACATTGGATTACGATTCTCAGTATCTTAAGACCTCTATAGGCAGCAAAGCATATTTGCAAAAAGCAGAGAGAAAAACAACGGTCTTCAAATTAAAGCAGCATCATAGTGTAATAGGATCCGAAGAGCGGAGGAACACAAAAAAGATTCAATCTAGTTTACTCGCCTACTTAGGCTAGACTAGGATGGGAGCTTCTATATATTACAGCCGAGCTAGCCATACAAGAGGAGTTTTAGAACATTTTTACGAGAGTTTACGACGCGTTTACAACCAGTCAGCATTCTTCTACTACCTTCTCATCACTCACCCAGTCTGCCTCTATACCTAATTTCTACTGTAAATTTCTTGCAGTTTGTGGTTTCCTTCATTATTCAGTGTTCAGCATTTATTCTAGTTTATTTCTCGAAAACCCGTTCTCAAAAAAATTCTCTCTTATTCTCACATCCAACGTAATAGGCATGAAGTAAAGTTGGACAACTGAAAATCTCCCGAATATTATGTAATTTTTTCTTTTTTGTAGTTCTCATATTTGAGCCATATAGTATAGTAATTAATCTGAACAGACAAAGTGGATCGTTTGAGCAACAAACTGCAATGAATGACATCGTTAAATATTTATGTCCTACATTTTTTATGTAATTAGGGATATAACATTAATGTTATGTATCATTCGATAAAAAATTCATTGAAGACACAATAAAATACAAGTTTCTTATTATAACTTACTTTTCAAATGTACAAGAAAGGTATAAAAGAGAATAAGAGTAGAGAAAGAGCTGTGGGAAGGGCTGAGAAGGACTAATCCTTCTCTCTGACTTTCATACACATAGAGAGCCCGACCTGGTCCTCATTAAGTTCAAACTGGATTAGTTTTAACTTGGAGTAAAGAAGGAATAAGTTAAGAGATCTCAACCCTTCAGGCGCTTTACTAAACTCTTCTTCTGTTCCCATTTTATATCTTCTTCCAACTTTCATACTTTCCCGTTTCATCTTCAGCTTCTTTTTTTGTTTTTTGTTAGGTGAATATAAAGGTGAAGTAAAAATGGTTTTTAATTTTATATATAGATATATATAAAGCGGTGGTAATTTTGTATCTACAAAATTGAAAATTTCTGATTTAATAAATTCCCACGACATTTTTTGACTACAATTTATATAGTTAAAATGGACTAAATATATAATGACTTCGATATTACGTAGGTGAGGGAATATAACTATAATAAAATCATGATGATTATTATTATTATTGTTATTATTATTATTATTATTATTATTATTATTATTATTATTATTCAAGGAAGGGGAGGGCAAAACTCTAGCTATCCAAAGCTCCCCTGGGCCCATATAGCTACCCCTAAAGAATGACAACTACCCATCTAATTTTCACCATAGATCGAACAAATCGGATCAGAACCCTAAAAGGGCATAGCTTAAGATCCTCAACCGATATCCTGTTCCGGCCAAAGGTCCTAAACCTAATCTCCTCATAGCCCAAATAATCCGTCATCAGATGCATGGGTGTTTCCGCCTCCGTCTTACAAACTCTACAAAAGGAGTCAGGCATGAGTCCCATTGTATAGAGATATCTCCTTAAGCCACAATGCCCAGTGAGGAAGCCAACCAAATGCCTGAGAGAGGTCCGTGAAAGACATCGGGTCCCGCTACTCAATGCTCCGTCCGGACCCACCATGAGCATCTTAGACCGCCGACAACCTCTGCACTCATCCATAAGGATGAGTGCTTTGAAGTCATCCACGTCTGGAAACCTGACAAACACGTGCCAGAAGACACACCAACAGCAGGTTCTGGACCAATGAAAAGGAGAGAGGGCCTAATTTGGCAAACCTATCCACCTCCTCATTTCCAAAGATTCCCATACGACCTGGAACCCAGACCAGAAGCACATCCTTCAATGAAGAAAGATCTTCCAGTCTTTTAGAACATTCCAACACCAATCTGGAAGTGAAGGCACATGAGCTAAAGCGCCTTCAACGCAACCTGGCTGTCCGAGCAGATACAAACACCTTTTAAATTAGTGTTACGCACCCTTTCATCCAAAATACAGCAAAGAAATGCATAAACCTCAGCCTGGAGAATGGTGGCCCACTCATCAAAAGGCATCACCAAATGGTCTCCCGTCTCAAAATAGACGGCAGCCCTAGACCTCCATCCATCCTGGAACCGTCCGTGAAGCATCGGTGATAATTGTCAGGAATCACCCAAGACGGACCCAGGGTTAACCAGTCTTCCCTAGAAGGCAACCTAACCCTGTAGGAATGATCAAAGACAAAAGTCTTCAACATCCAATCAGAAGGGAAACCTGTAATGGGAATCCTTAAAAGATCTCGCGATAAATGGTAAAATGACCTGCATAAAAAAACCTGCCTGTTTAATTCTATAACAGGCTTTCATTGCCTGGTTTTTCACCACCACAAAGAAAGGTAGAATATAATAAAATGATACTTTTTTATTGAAACGTGACCTCCCAGCTCTTCCTAGAACCACCTCCTAGAAACAATTTTCTTAAAACAAAGATTCAAACAGTTTTAGATCTGTTCACGTTTAGTTAGTATGCAAGAATGCTTTAATTAGAGAAACTTGCTTTTTGTCTGTACCTAAAAATTCGTAATAAACTGAAGAAACACTAAATACACTTCCGTCAACGACTTTTACTAAAATCGGAATTTGGGCTTTATATTATAATGTGTTGTAGGGTTTCGTTTTTCCCCGCAATAATTACAATAAGGTGAGTTCTCTGTAACTATCTATTTGATTTCAATCTATTAATGTCTATCAATCATATTTTTAAGCCGTTCTTAATTATTGGATGTCTGCCTAATTGTTAATGAAATTGATTTTTAGCTAGTTGGTTGGACATTCCTTATATTTTTAAAATATTTCTAACCGTAAATTTTATCCTTCATTTTGCAATTTCCTAATACACTTGATCAGGAATGAGATAATACTTTAGAAATTGGTTCTTTCAAATCTTTAGTTCTATAATACCCCAGGACTACAAATATATAAATAACTCTTTAATAAACTCTTAATAAAAATAATCAACCTCTTGATTAAAATAACTCTTTAATAAATAAACTCATTGGCTGTTGAAAGTGATAATAAATAATATTTGCTACCCATTTTGAACTTTAATTTATGTATTTATGTTTTCCTACATAATGTTAATATTTTTGCTCAAGCTCCAATATATTATATTATATACGGTCCACTCAATTTTTTCATTGAATTTATATTTCTGCTGATTTTTACTAAACACACCACACCTGAGGTATCTCACCTCAATTTATATTATTAATTATTTTAGCTGTATTTAGTACACGCAGGCTACCAGAGGTTGAGACAATAGGGTGTAAATACTGCTTTTATTTTTTATTTCCTATTATTTACTAAACAGGTCGGCTTGTTTAAGGGTACGTTTACATCTGACACTTCTATCCAGACACTTAAGTCAAGTGTCGGACAGTAAGTTGTGTTCAGTAGTTTACATTGTGACAGAAATTACGTGATATTTGTAGCATGGATATGTGAACGACACCTTCAAAATTTTGTGTCATGCAACAAATGTCTTAATAGTTTACACCTGCTATTTGTACATTTCTTTCATTGCAAAAATCAGATTACTGTCATTTTCTGTCAGACAGTCATTTGACGATGAAGGCATCAAAAAGAAAAATTGCAGCTAGCATAATTATTCTAGGGTTATTAGGAAAAAAAAGCGTTCTGTGTGGATTCAAGAGTGGATTTTGAGACGTGAAAAACAAAGTGCATACAATCAGTTAATGTCTGAACTTACGTTGAGAGGATCCAACACAATTCACAAATTTTGTAAGCATGAAACCATCTCATTTCCGAAAAGTTAGCTAGTAAAATTGGGCCTACTGTATGCAAGCAAGACACGAAATTCAGAACTGCTATTAGTGTGCGCGAAAAACTTGCAGTAACTTTACGGTTTTTAGTATCGAGTAAAGTAGATTCAGTTGATTGATAAAATGGCTAATTATATACATTCTTTATTGTTTTAAATATTTTACTTTTAATATCCCATAATTCGGGTTTGTTATGATATATGTCGATTAATTCTTCGACTTCTCTTTTCACCCACTCTCATTTCTCACCCAAACTAAATGCACCGACACTTATGTAGCTATAATTAAAAGCAGACGTTCGGTTAACTAAAGCAATTTTTGTCAGGCGAGTTTGAACTTGTATGTAGTAGTGTTTACACCTACGTATATAACATGGTAGGACACATAGATCTACTAGAACTACATAGATTAGACACAAACTTCTTACCGTTTATATTAGCGACACTTAGTGTCCGGCAGAAATTTGTTGCAATAAATATCAGATCTAAACGTACCATAAGACTCGATGAAGACTGTTTAAAAAACTGGTAGTTGTGTCTGTCGAGCGCTGACGTCGCTTAGATATTCTTAGATGTGCAGAATCTTCATGGCTCCTATCATTGGCTGTAGCAGATAGTGAATGATAGGAGTATCACTCTTGATATTTTATGTCTTTGATATTTTCCATATATCTATTCGCTATAGTTCCGGCATTGATATCTATAGAAAGGAAAAAAAAGTGGTCTATTAAATTATTGATCATCGGAGACATTTTCCGTGATAGCCTGATTCCATTTTTGGTCATCGACCGGTTTCGGGCGTTCGCCCATCTTCAGAATGCATTTTTCAGACAGTGTGACAACACAGACTTGAACAAAGCAAATTCAGTTTTACACACTGACTGGTGTTTTTTTTTAACTGTATTTAAAACTGAGTTTTTGGGCCCGAAAACGGTTGATGACCAAAAATGGAAGCAGGCTACCACGGAAAATGTCTGTGATGCTTTCCAGCTCCGCGGAACCAACCATCACAACAAATTATTGATCCCTTGCGACTTTTCGTTTACGAGAGCACATGCGCTTTTGCTGTTTCTGTACTATACACACATAGATATACATGTAATATATACGACAATCATTTTCTAAAAATATTTGTAATAATCAGATGACTTTTGTCCGATTGTTTCAATTGATCTGATCTAACTGGAGAAATAATCAGTTATTAATTTGGATAATATTTTAGGGAAGCACAACGACTACCTTGGCCCAATGGTGCCTTTCGTTACTCATGAGACAAGTTCGTATCATGTTAAGAAAAATAATACAATTCATAGATTTTTAATTTTAATTTCTCGTCAATAATCTATTTCCACAAAATTGCATTTCTTTATTTCTTTTGCAATATTCTTTTGATGGTTGTTTCAAAAAACAAAAAGGAAAATTTGAAAGAGTTTTCAAAAAAATTGAAAGTGCATCCACGTGTGTGCTTAAAGCCCAATTTCTTCTCTTTTTTTTTAGCATTCTTTCCATTTAGCCGGCCGGATATCTGCAAACAAAAAATTGATAAAATTTCAATCATTTCCTTGCTTCAATAGTGCGTACGCCCACGAACATTGTATTTTATGAACACTTCCAATTCTCTCACTTCACAAGGCTTTACTATAAAAAAAAACATAAACTACATTTTCCAAAACTTTTTCCATATAATTTTATAGCAACCATAAAAATGAAAACAATTAGAATGCTATTGACAGACATTGTTTTCTCTACTAATTTACTTCTATGTTAGGTGAAATAGTTTTTCTTCTAATATCTTTCGAACATAGAATAAAATAAAATAGAAAACTGGTCTATATTTTATATATATCAGCAGTTATAAGGCAGACAAGGTTTAAAAAGTAAATCGTGCACTCCTGGCCATTGTGCGGTTTGGGTTAGTTGCTGCACTTGACAGCTAACTGCCTGGCCAACTGGGTCAAGTGGAGACCCACCTCGTTTCCTACTAAAAACCACATGTCCATAACCAGACGTCTCTCATGGGATGCGGTATGTGAGTTCAGTCGAGTGAGAGAAATAAAAATTGTGAAAACAAAAAATGTGGCAATTCTTATAAAAATTATTTAACAGTATAAATTTATACTTGATATTATAAATAACAATACAGACTTTTTTGATGAATGATAACAAAATACAATACTTTTCGAGAATAATTTCTTAAATAATTTTCATTTTTTTTGTATAAAAACTAATAAATTGCTTTTTGTATGCTAATACTGATTTAAGTTTTTACTTTTCTCTTACTACGAATAGTACATTTATAAATTAGATAACTGTATATTTTATAAAATGGTGAGAATAAAATATCTTAAAAAAAACATGCAAGAAGCTCAAATTTGAAATTCCATTGAGTTGACGTCACCGCATTTGATAAGAAGTGATAAGAAGATATAGGTCAAAATTCACCGACCGGTAGTGCGGCTTTTCTGAATGATTTTTTTTTTTTCTTTTCAGTTTTTGCGATTTTCTCAAAAATAACCCCAAACGATTTTCTTTAAACTTCGTGTACTATCTATGCACATAACCCTGTGACTTTTATATAAATCATTTTTTACAGAAATATTGATGTGTGCGGGCTTTGTGCGAGCTGAAATGTTAAACTTTCTTCTAAACTGCAACTTCCAAATATAATGTATAGTTCTATCTCCTACAGTACAATATTAAGGCATAATATGCCTTAATAATATTATATATATAATAAGCTATGCTAGAAATTGGTAGTTAACCGAATTGGTTAACCGCCTGTGAAATTTGCAGGTTATGTTACTGCGTTTCTTGGAGTTTTCTTGAAAGAAATCTCCATCGATATCCTTTAAACATGGAATCCTTATTGCACAGATTGTACCTCAAATATTTTTCAGAAAAAAATTGATTTTTCTGAACAGGTTGTCTTGACTGGTTGTCCTGGGTGGGGATGCTTGGATTTAGGCTTAAATTTAAACTAAAGTTACTTTGATTTGCTTGGCTTTTGAGATAAAGGTTATGCCACACAATATAGTCACATTCAAGTAAACAATTATTATAATCTTTACATATTTATTTTTATGTAATCCATGTTCAATTAAGCGGTTTTAGTCAATGTTTTCGGTGTTAGTAAAGGACCAGGTAATATTGTAATCCGGGTTGTTATTAGTGGTTAAAGCTTCAGTTTAAAAAAATTTAAAAAAATTATTTTTTTAATAAAGCCATCTTCATCTATTTACAACTTCAATAAGAGCGTAACAGTAAGTAATATAATATTGAACATACATTATATTATTTTTAATTATATTATATAATACATAATATATATTATTATGATATAAAATATATTATATTAATATAATTGTTCGGTCGCGGTCTCTTTGAGGGATTAACTCTCTTGAATATGTGGATGGATCCGCATTGCTGGATAACATCTGGTATTTTATCCGTTGTAGCATGCAAATTTATTTTCTTCCTGACTGGTTTCGGATTTTCATCCATCGTCAGAGCAAATTCACCAAGTTCGTGTAGAGAGTTCACTTCAACGAAATGTTTCTATTACACTCACACTTGTTGGTTTGTAAGTTGTATATATGTGGGGAAGTTATAAAGTTATGTTACTATGTGCAATGCTGGATAACATCTGGTATTTTATCCGCCGTATCATGCATATTTATAGTGTTCCTGACCGGTTTCGGATTTTTATCTATGTTACTTGTAACAGAAACATTACGTTGAAGTGAACTCTCTACACGAACTTGGTGAATTTGCTCTGACGATGGATGAAAATCCGAAACCGGTCAGGAAGAAAATAAATATACATGCTACGATGAATAAAATACCAGAGATTAACTCTGTATCCCGCCTTTTCATATAACTGATCGCGCTCTTTTTCCTTTTTTGTTTTAGCAGCCGGCGCAATTTTCACATACTTCCCTCTCTTTTCTGTTCCTTATTTTTCATTGCTCTTCTGACTGTTGTGGAGTACACAGCTCTGTGCATTTATTCGCCGTTCACTTTTTATGTGCATCAAATGCTCTTTTCGCCTATTTTGTTTCGCCTCCGCGAGTGTTTTTACTCTCCCAGCGTCATCCGCCTTAAGCATATTTCTCTTACTGAGAAGTAACTTGATTTACACCTTCTCATACAAGAAGAACACTCATCTAATTTCATCGCGTTTCCGGCTTCAAGACCTTCTTCAGCGTCATCCATTGACATTTTACTGCACTTCCTCTTCACCCACACATACAACATTCACACCTAAACAACTTTCACATACCTTATTCACACCAGCCCCTTTACGTCACTTCACCGCAGCCCAGCAGCGCCAACGCTCTTGCTTCCTTTACATCATCTTCGAGGTGAGTTCAGTTTTATATATCTTTCTGTCAATAATTGTCTCTTATCATACAAATAACATAATTACTTCTGATTTAATATATTTTTATATTTTCTATTTTCATACTTGCATTGATCGTCACATTACCGCTTCGGTGTACGCTCAAGAGCGTATTAATTATATAATATATTACATAATTAATATATAATATAAATTATATTATTTTTGTTTGAGTGAGATAACACTGTTTATCTTTGTACAGTATGATATTTCAGTTTTCATTTTTTTTTTTTTAAGATGCGAGACGCCCAGAGCTTTCCCAATGCACCTCCGGCTTCCGGATAGTGTTCTTTCGTTAGAAACAACATTGCCTATCCCTGGACAGTAAGTTGTAAGAAGCTACTAGGAAGAGCTGGACTCGAACCCGTGACTTCCAGTCCAACGCGCTACCATTTAGCTCATTCCTTTCCTAGTATTACTGTTGTGCTCTTAATGAAATTGTAAACAGCTGAAGATGATCTCATTAGACCGAAATTATCTGTAAAAAATTAAGATTTTTTTTTGTTTTAACAGGATGTTTCGACTCATATTCAACCAGGGTATTTTCGAGAAATATCCCTACTTTATTTACAAGTTTAAATAAAATTTATCAATCAAAATTAAAAGTCGTGTGTGAGTTTCAAAACGGATTTTTTAATTTATTGTTTTGTTTTTTTTTAATAGTAGCATTAATAAAATTATTATTTTATAAAAGAATTGAATTGTAAAAAACAAGCCTTCAACAGAGAACCAAAACGGGTTCCTATTTCCGGACACTTTATTCTACACTATTATTGTGTAAAAGAGCTTTTGTATAGAGGAAAGTTTGGAAGAAGGAGGCGAGGAACACATAATTTCACATTAAGACGCTTGTCTACAAAATGTTTTATTTTTTTTTTTCTTTTCAGTTTTTGTATTTATGAGGCCAGTCTTTGTCTCAGTAGAACTTGTTAT
The DNA here is from genome assembly GCA_011037195.1 of Triatoma infestans. Taxonomy (NCBI): domain Eukaryota; kingdom Metazoa; phylum Arthropoda; class Insecta; order Hemiptera; family Reduviidae; genus Triatoma; species Triatoma infestans. The sequence continues at coordinate 50,987 of JAAEAF010006693.1, forward strand.
TACGGTTTTACCATCATCGTTTAAGCATTTTAAATTGTTTGTTGCTATTATATTAACTTCTGAAACTTGAAAAAATTCTTTTTATTATTTAATGTACTAATAAATTTTATGATTTTATTAAAATTTTAATGATTTTTTCTGTTCAGTAAGGGCAGCCATGAAATAGTGTTTAATAATTGGTGCACTTTTATACCCACGCTCTATTTCTATTTATTGTTTTTAATTAAAAAAACTTCTAATCTTGACAATAAGTTTATTTATAAGGTCATAAGCAGTCTGTTTTCTATTTACAGCTAAGGATATAAATTCCATCAGCTAGGTTAAGATTATCTTAATGAAAATTCATTTAAATTATACAAAAATGTAATTTTATACTTTCCAAGTCCACCAGCCATAACAAATTATCCAGCTTTAACATAAACAAATCCAGACCTGCAGTTCAGAATTTTGAACGTGTTCTGTCTAAAAGCACTGCTTAATTTTCTGTTTCTTTATGAAATATATTAAAGGTTTGTGAAAGAGGAATTACATAAGAACTTATCACCATACACTTTCGACTAATCAGAAACATCTTCCGTGGTAGCCTGCTTCATTTTGTGGTCATCGACCGGTTTCGGGCGTTCGCCCATCTTCAGGATGCATTTTTAGACAGTGTGACAACACAGACTTGCACAGAGCAAATTTAGTTTACACGAATATTACATATACACCTTTACCATTGTCATGTAAAATACCTAGGTCTCGCCAACGTTTCGCCCTTATTACAATAGACTTCTTCAGGGTAGTGTCGCCTCTAAACCTATTGTTTCAGCTTTAGAGTGTGTAAACTAAATTTGCAAACTAAATGTTAAACATTTTGAACTACTGGCGAACAATCACGTATTATTTATCTTGCAGGCAGCCATGGTCATATAAAATACTTAGGTCTTCGGGTTGGAACACGTCAACGGTTTGTTGTAAACCGACGTTTCTCCCTTATTGCAATATACTTCTTCAGGGCAGTGTCGCTTCTAAACCTATTGTTTCAGCTTTAGTGGCGATACTACTGTGAAGAAGCATATTGTTATATGGGCGAAACAACGGTTTACAACAAACCATTGACGTGGTCTCAACCCGGAATACCTAAGTCTACTTACATAATTAATTTTATAACAATAAAAGTAGCATTTTTTTTTTCCAAATTTTCTTTAGAAACTTATTGGCTTACTTCATTGCCCCAATCAACTCTTGAAGCCTAGGCCAGATAGATACATGTATTGCAAGAACAGATAGTTTCTCGCTTGTTTATGTAGGACTTGCCATTGTTGAATGAGCAATAGAGGAATTGAGGAAATGAATAATATACTGAATTGGTCAAGCAGTTGTTTTAAACTGGTGACCGGATGCCAGCTTATAATTCTGAAAATATCATTATTCTTACAGTGCTACATAGCGCGAACCCCAAATCAGATTGTGGTACTGGGTTTCAGTTTTTCGTCTTGAGCCTTGGATTTTATTTGATAGTAATATACAGTCAAGAATGCTTGCTATCCGCTTCCTAGCAAGACATCAGCTGATAAAAGTAAAGCGTGTCTGAAAAAATAGGTCTTTTTTTACTTTATGACGTTACTCTTAATTAAATATTCTTTGACTTGCAGTTCTTTATTTATTTTTATTTATTGAATGATCCTCTTTATTCGTTAATGGCAACTATTACAGAAGCCCCACCGCTATCTTGTAATTCTAGGCTAATTGTCAAAATGGGCGGACTTACATTATCTCTAATATTGAGATCGTCCTGGCCTCAGTTTCATTAACTATGAGATTTTTATAGGTGAAGCAGATCTCCTCGATAAAATAAACAGCAATGGAGAATAATTATTTTAAATACAAGCCAGTTCAACAAAGTTTTTAATTTGTTGATGAACCCTTTGCAAAGAGTTCGGTCTTATTATATGCCATATTATATTATAAAGTAGAATATATAATAATAGAAATAATAATAATAATAATAATAATAATAATATAAAATTTGACCCGATTGCAATACTTCCTCTTACTAGGAGTAAGAGAAAGTAAAAACTAAACATAATGGAATGACTACTATGGAGTCAATAGAAAAATGAATAAACCAGTTTGATCGATTGAATTAAATAAAATTAATACGGCCACTGCATTACATCAAACTAATTTTTGAATTATATTTATACGTTAAATTTTATTGATGTAAATAGATATTCTCAAATTAGACATCAAATTGGATTATTCGTTTTATTTATTATCTCTATTGACTCCATAATAGTCATGCTAGTATTTCTAGTTATTTTATTTTTTTGAATTATCTATTTTATTTTATTATTAACTTATTATTATAGTTTGTCTATTTTTGTATATTTTATATGCTGTATATATAATATATTGACCTTTTTATATACGGTTCAAACGCTTCAAATAAAAATTGAATTGAATTTTATAGAAGACAAATAAAACAATTATTTTTATTTATTTAATATTTTTTAATTAATTAATTTATTTAATTATATAATTAATTTTTTTTGTATATTAAATAATTAATATATAAATTAAATTAAAATATATTTCAAATTTAATCATTTCGTTGTATTCAGCCATTATTTTAGCCACTCTAACTTTAAATAGACCAATTTATTAAGCAGTTATATTGACCTAATATAAATTTATATTCTGTAAAAATAATTTCTCTCCAGGAACCACAATGAATTTATTGTAATCAGTTGGAGAAATATTTTGAATTTGATGCTACAGTTAATTGTATATTTTTTTCTATTCTTAGCAGCTCACTATTTTATTAATATTGCATATGTTCTAATATAGAAATGATATCTACTTTCTAATTATGCTAATAATAATTTTTTTTTTTTTTTTGTTTCAGGTAAGTGTTTAAATGAAGTTTAATTGAATACAATAACAAAGTGGTGGTGGTAAGTGCTTTACTTTGTGTTTTTTTTTACACTTTAATTATCTTTCATTAATTATCGTTAAGTAACTAGACCTTTCTTGGATTTTACATAAATTGCGGGTCGCCCTTTGTAGAAATAGTGGGGAATACATAGATTATACGAAATTCTCTTGTATCCGCTCTTTAAATAATGAAAAATAATGAAATCCTGCCCTGAAATAATTAATTAGTTTTTACTGAATATAGGTGTATTCGTTCTACATCTAATTATTATTACTTTTCTTGAAATATTTTTCAAGTTTATTAGCTTTATCACTTAAAATTGAGTCATTTGTTTAGTAGAGTTTTCTTTGAATTAATCTCATTTTCCTGAAGAGCAATACTGTTTCCCAGAAATCCATCAAAAATTAATTTTCAAGGGAACATGTTTCAATTTGAAGTTGATAAGTTTAATCGTTGAAACTGTTTTCGAGAAAATCTCGAAATACTGAAAAAGCGACTAAGTTGATAAGCTGCATTTCCTGTTGTTAGATTTTGCCCAAAACCTTCGTGTCTGATGTAGTAGTAGTAGTAGTGCCAAAATTGAATACCAATATTATACGTCCTATGATTTTTTTGATTTTCAGATATTTTGTTCAGACCATTCGCTAATTTTTGTTTTCGAATATCATGCATTTCCAGTGATAAACTCAATTTTGGAAATTTGACAAATCACAATATTTCTTCCTCTAACGAGAGCAAGTAAATACTTAAATTAGCGCTATAATATCTGTGATATTTTCATACTAAAAGCAAAACAAAAAAAACTCAAAATTATATAAGAATTTATTCTCTCTAAATATTGTATTTAGTTATCATTCATCAAAAAGAATATATATTGTTATTTATAGAGTACCATGTTTTCTTAATGCATAATTACTTTGCCACACGCTAGGTATATATACTTATTTATATAATTAACATTTGCCGCAATGGTATGCGTTTTTTAAAAAGTGATCTACAGTTTAAAATGATTTAGGGAACAATATGTACTAGATGCAAATAATTGTAGAGCTTTTTTAAGTTGAGAGTTCAGCATTGTATGAAGTGTTCCGTGTGTAATGAACTCTCCTATAGGTCTAAAATGGCGCCGGTGAACATCTGCATTGAGTTTGTTAATCAATAACTACAATAATATGTAGTCAGTTCACTAAGTTGAAAAAAAAAAAAAATTGAACATTTTCAAATTGTCCGATATTTTATCCGTCGTAGTATGCATATTAGTTTTGTTCCTGACCTGGTTTCGGATTTTCATCCATCGTCAGAGCAAATTCACACAAGTTCCTCTGTAGAGAGTTCACTTCAATAGAAATGTTTCAGTTATACTAACACTTATTGGTTGTTGTATATATGTGGGAAGGTTATAAGGTTATGTTACTATGTGTGTGTGCGTGGGTGTGTTTCAATGACAAAGTGGAATTATTATAAATTGTGATTAGACATTAGAAAATAGTGTATAATAAATAGCATGTTTTGAAGAATACTTTATAACTAAATTTTAATAGTGTGTGTTAAGTATGCTCAGTGTTTTATCAAGTCATTTTTATTATTGGGGGGGGGGGGGGGGGACAATAAGTTTATTTCCGGAGTAAACTGTCCTAATAGAATAGAGAATTTTAAAGAAAGGTAATGCAAAGTTTATGGACAATTTTATAGTCAAAAGTTTTTACAAGTAATAAATAAATGTGAAATATAAGCAGAGTTTAATACAAGAGAATATGTAAAAGTAAATTGATATGTAAGAAGTTGGCAGCAAACAGCGAATTGGAGATGATATTAAAATAAATAATAAATAGAAATCAAATGTATGCGCCATTATTTATCATGCTTATTTTAAATGATATTAATTTATGTTTAAATTACATTAAGAATATGTTGAGAGAGATGTGGTAGCATTTGTAAAGGTATTTTTAATAAGGACACGGTAGGAGATTTTTCAAATTGTTCAAGAAAAACAATAAACATTTGCGAAAAACTGAAAGAAACTTTACCTCCTGTTGATGGTTTGTGACCGAAACCTTAATGGCATGTCTCTTGATAGCAGCTAAACAGAATACTAAGTTTTGGAGCTTCCTGCTTCATGCTTTGTTTTTGTGTTATTCTGTACACACTTTCATACGTTGTCGTGTATACACAAAGTTTTTTTTTGTTTTTTTTTTATTTATTCAATGGACAAAAAGTGAAAACTCAATTTCAAAAATTTGGCATTACGTAATAAGTTACTGTTAAACATCCTTAAAATATGGTCCAGTAATGAATGGTGCATGTGCAATTTAAATATCAGATTGAGCAGCGCAACTTTTGAATAGTCCTTTCGAACTTGAAGTATAAATACGAGTATGTGATAGAAATTAGTCACATCTGAAATCGGACTTACTAGAAGTTATCCGTGTTACTTGGTTTTTAAGAGATCAACGTCCATTATGAAGAATAACTGTTTTTTTTATTGAATAATTTTGTAACATACGATAATATTATTATTCCAACTTAAATATCTGTTTTTAATGTTTGGCATCACTATGTTGTGTAAAAAAAGGAAAAAAAAGACAGAATTATGGAAATTAGAAAATGAAACACAGGCATCCCGACAATGTTCAATAATCTAAATAAAAAAAAGATGGAAAAACTTGCTTGGTTGATGTTGAGTTTTTACATAGAATGGAAAGGGTTCATTCTGCCAACAGATCTCCATATATTAATATTTTCCACAAATTACTCTGCTCTTTTTTTTTTTTAAATTGTTTTCTTTTAATTTATTTTTTCTTCTTTTTCTTTTGTGCGGCGATGTGCGTAGAGTATAGATTTTCTCAAAACAAGTGCTACCGGATTTTTTTTTTTTCATTCTACTTTATATTAATTACACTGCGGTCATTTTTTT
>JAAEAF010006694.1:0-34343 GCA_011037195.1 Triatoma infestans
TTTTTTTCATTTTTTCGCGTTTTTCTCAAAAATGGCTCCAACGATTTTCTTGTAACTTCGTATTCAAAATAAAAATGCAAAGATCTACATCTTTTATTTAAGACATTTCTCTGGAAAAATTCATTTAAGGGGTACTTTTAGGGGAGTGGTGGGGTTACAGCTTCCACTAAAGTGGTATCATAGTTGATTATACACTTCTATCATCCAAACAAAATTAATTAGAAATAAATAGATGGCCAAAATTCCAAGTTTTAAGAAAATTTGTAAGCCGGAAGTGCGATTTTACTGAACAGTTTTTTCAGTTTTCGACGAATTTCGTTATATTTGCTACACAAACTATAACATTTGTCAATTATAAATTTTGAGAACAGGAGTAAGAGAAAGTTGTATGAGTGTTTCACACCAGATTTTTTTCTTTTAACACGAAACAAGAATATCCGCTTCACACGACAAGATTTCACTTCTCGGACGAATAAAATATACGTGTTTTCTATTGTCACATCGACAGGCAGATTTTTTGGCTTATTTTTTTTTCCCCCTGTTATAAGGAACAAAATAAACAATGGCTGCCACTGTTGCTAGGCTTCCGTTGTCTTTGAGTAAGTAAAGGCACCGCCATTGTCAAAACATTTCAATTAGTTTTAGAATTCGGTGAATTTTGTGTTTTTTTTTTTTTTGTAATTTTAATACATAAACTTTTTTTTTTTTTTTACGTCTATAATGGTAGAGAAATCGAGACGAAAAGAAACCATTAGTTTATCGTTAAACATGGAAATTCTTTTAACATGGATAAATATTTCGATCGCCTCAGTTTCGTGTTAAACGTTTTTCACTGTAAATTCCACGATCCCTCTTTCAAATTCTCTACAGCGATGAAACGCCGTTTGTTGTCTTGACAACACCAAAAAAACCTTGATTGTATTGGTGCCAAGTACAGTGAAATTTAAATATGTTTGCTAGTATACTAGTTGTTATTTGTGATATATATAATACTATTTGAGAGATATTTTATTCACTTCTCTACTTTCTCACGTCATATTTTCTATTTTATCACCATATTTGTACAGTTACAGTAATAGTATTTATATTTATACAGTTGTAACTTCTAACAAAGAAATCGATAAAGAGAAAATATATGCACGTAGCATTTGAAATCAATGGGAAGTGAATATGACTATGAGCTTTTTATCATAAAATATTTCGAGATGTAAAAAGTGATATTCATTTCATTATTACTTCACTCACATACCATTCACAATATTGCAATACCATCACAAATCTTATTGCTTACTTTCTCTCATTTGTATAAGACAAAGTTTACGAACGTAACAGTTTTTTAGTGTGACGTATACGAGTGTGAATAAATGAACAGAATAATTGGCAACGTTATGTGTGATATATATTTATTTATTTATTTATTTATATATACGGGCAGAGCCCAATTACTAAACAATTACAAATTTAGATATAAAATATTAATCACACAATTATTGCCCAACTTATAATTACGGTAATTTTTTTTTTTTTTTTTTGAGGGAGGTGAAATGCTTTTGACGCACGTATGTGCCGGACTCCCGCCAAGGCAGCCTACCGGCTAAAACACCTCCCCCGGCACCAGACCTAGCCTGGATTCGCTTATGCAGCACTCCATCAGGCTAGGCCCCTATTCTGTCCTTAATCAGGGGATCCTCCCGCCAAACTCAACCAGTTCCCTTTGCTTGGCAATCAGCACCTCTCTAATGAAGCGCGCCACACATGCCCACTGTCGCCTACTAGAGAGCATAGTCGATATTATCCCCGCCGGGGTAATATGCCCGACTTTTTGCTCCAGGTCTCTCCTGAGACGACCCCACCTCTCACACACACACAAAAAATGTGTGGTGTGCATCGTCTCGCACTCCCGGGCAATAGCCGCACTCACCACTGGTCCTCTTCCCCATCTTCCCTAAATATTCACAGAAATAGCCGTGACCACTGAGGAATTGGGTAACGTAGTAGTCTACTTCGCCAAAGGACCTCTCTACCCATGTACCGACATCTGTAATAAGGCTAGCAGTCCATCTACCTCTTACATCCTCTTCCCAAGAAGACTGCCACTCCAACAAGGTATATGCACGCTCCTCCCTGGAGACCGCTGCTTTATCCACCTCGCGCCTTCTTTGGTACACTCTCCTTCTTTCATCAGCCAGGAGTGCAATCGGGATAACTCCCGCTATAACCAAAATCGCTGGCTCCGAGACAGTCCGGTATGCCGAGGCTATCCGTAGGCCCCCCAGCCTCTGGACCCGTGCCAGTCTCTTCCTGTAAACTTCCTTTCTGATTGCCTCTGACCACACTTCAGCTCCATACAACAGGACTGAGTGAGTAACACTCATAAACACCCTGCGCGTACTAGCTCTGGGACCTATTATGTTGCTCATAAGCCTACTAAGTCTGGGGACATTCTTTCCAGCCTTATTCGCCACAGCATGCAAATGTCTCCCGAAGCTCAACTTCGAATCAATTGTCATGCCCAAGTACTTCACGGCTTCCAGCGAAACAACCGTTTCCTCGCCAACGTTCCACGGGATATACCGATCTATTCGTTTTTTCGTTAGCATGACGAAAAATTACGGTAATAGTAATGATAATAAAATATATATATAAAATGTTCAAAATACTATATATATATATGTACAAGAATATAAAATAATACATAAAACTGCCAAAAATATTTATTTCAAATAAATAGAACGAACTATAAATTTATTTATGGTGAACATTCACTTCTTATTATACGACCATGGCTATGGAGGAGAAATGCGAAGAAGAGCAGACTTAATGATATGAGAGGAAGAATGAAAAATGTCAAAATAAGGGAACTGTTGAATGATCTTATTGACAATTCTAATGAGTCGATTAATTTAATTATCACCGAACACCAAACGGATGGGTCTTTTCTTATTTGAAGAAGCTTTACCAACTCGCATACATTTGAAATCTTGAGATAACAGATCATCTTCTACCTGTAGTTCCCTTAACTTGGATGTTATCTGATATTCGCATCTTGGGAATCTAATTCTTCTATACCAAAAAAACAAGACATTACTCTCACGGTTTTTTTCTATCATTATATTCAGAAATAAATGATTCCAAATCACTGGAGGAACTGTTAGATTGATGGGACACTAATACATTCTTGAGATGTTGAATTTCCTCTTTCAGTGAAAGGATCAGTTGATATACATTAGCAGCACTAGATGAATCAGAAAAACCAGCACACTTATTACAAATAAAAAGTAACTTATAACTTTTCAATCCCATAGACTTAATTTCGGTCTTACTCAATCCTGAGCATTCAGTAGACTCATGTACAAAGAGGCAACACATATGACATCTTAAGCTAGACGCATCACCAATCTTCTTATTACACTCGTTACACACACTCATATCTACTAAAGGCATGTTTAATTACATAATTATTAATAAAATCCGTTCGTAAAAATTAATAATAAACAATAATTTATGTTGAATAATTTGGAGACGTTGGACAGCATAACCATAACATAACCTTTTATGACTTTCATATTCATATGACTTTCTCAAAAACCTGCAGTGCTCAAAAAACTTCTAAAGAGCAAAATTGAAAGCCTACTTGAAAGTTTTACAATACATATATTTAATTGTCTTCAATGAAGAAGAGGATCGGTAAAAAAAAAAAAAAAATCAATTATGCCAACGTTTCGACAGAGTTTCCTGTCTTTATCAAGGCTTCATTTTTTTTTTTTTTTTTTCTTGTTCCGTAAATGATTTAACACAAGCAACTAGTAACTGTAAATTTTCTTTGTTTATGTTTCAGTGCTGTATATAATGTAAGTTTCAAAGTTCTACTAAAGCCTTGATAAAGACAGGAAACACTGTGGAAACATGGGCATAATTGAATGTTTCTTTTTTGACAGATCCTCACCAAATTTCTTCATAACATAATACATCAACGGTCAACAAATACTTTTATATTGTCTTCAATATTATATAGATAGCGTAACCATGCAGTATATGGTTAATTTAACAGTAAATATAATTTATTAGCAAGCCCAGCTACCGGAAGACCATCTCAAAATTATTTTTCTGAGAAACATGTATGAGATATAAGTGAAATTTAGTAAGTAAACAATGTTCACCACTTAGGAGGATGTCAGACTCAAGTAAGCTACACGCCACTTGACTGGTAAAATTTACATGTGCCGCACCAAATGTTTCTAAATGTCTTAAATATTTTGTTGTATCAGTAGAATGGAAATAATTACATTTTAGTTTAATAATGTATAATTTATTATGTAATTATTATATTTCTTTCAACGAATTTATATAAAATTAATAGGGAAGGGAATAGCTAAGTGGTTAGCGTACTGGACTCCCACGCGGAGGCCCCCCGGTTCGAGTCCAGCTGTGCTGCCCTTAGATTTTTTTCTTCCTAGGTGCCTCTACTGCTTACTATCCGGTGATGGACAGTGTTATCTGTAACGAGGAACACTGTTCAGAGGCACTGAGAAGGCTCCGGGCGCCTTAAATAAAAAATAAAAAAAAAAATTAATTTTTTTTTTCGAACATTTGCCAGGCGTTTTGCTGCCTACAAAATTTTTCAATATTTAGAGTTGATGGCAGGAAAACAGACAATCTTCATGATGGCCAATTTATATTTATCAGCTAATCATAATCTAGAAATTGATTTATTCATTTTCATGCACGAAAATAATTATTGTTCCCTCCGGATGTAGCGAACTTTTTATTGCTGGATACTTTTTCTCTATATAAAATATATTTTGGGAATTCCTACGCCTCGATATCCAAAATTTAATCATTGTGAAAATCAAGTAGTTCGAGTTGTATCGAAGCAGAAGCTTTTAACAGTTTCACAAGCAAAATGTTCCACACAAACATACAAAACATTTCTCAAAGCTCTTTGAAATGTTAAAAAAACGGTTATCGAATTTTTTTTTTTATAATTTCTTCAATTTTAACAAAATATTGTGAAAAAGCGTAATGTTGAATTTAAGTTTTCAGCTGCTCACATTTTGGAAAATAGATCAGAATTTTTTTTTGTAATTTGTTTTTATACAAAGTCAATTTGTATACAAAACTTAAAAAGTTCGCAACACTACAATACAATAAAAAATAAACAATAGACGCTCTAAATATATTAAGTGTTTATTAGTAGCGATTTATTTTTCATTTTATTTGGAAGGTCACAAAAAAAATCGCCGTCAAGGGACCGCATGCTGCATTATTATTGCTTTCTGTTACTAATTCAAGAGAAATAGTGCTCATGACAAATTTTGAAAATGAGTTTTTAATGGAAATACAAGTTCTAAAGTATCCTAATATAATGGAAGTGAGAAGGAGAGAGAGAATTAGTGAGAATGGATTTTAGAGAAATAAACAAGAATATAAGCTGAATGTGTAATGAAAGAACACACAAACTGAAAAGGACTTTACAATAGAAGTTAGGTAGCGAGAGATATATATAAAGACAGACTGGCTGGGTAATAAGAAGGTAGTAGATAGGTTGCTGACTGGATGTAAACTGGTCGTAAATTGCTGTAAAACTGTCCTCTTGTAGGGCTAGCTCGGCTGTATATATATATAGAATCTCCACTCTAGTCTGGCCTACGTAGCGAATAACTAGATTGATACATTTTTCTGTTTTTCTGCTCTTCGGATTCGGATAGCATTACGTCATTCCCTCTTGGTTGAGGTTGTGGCTTCTTGCCAAAACTAGTACGCGTTTTATTATTATTTTTATTATTACAGTCGCGATTCCAATGACTGCCATTACAGAATTTACATGGCGAAGGTGGTTTTGAAATTGAGCTTTGCTTTCGTCGATTTGTGATGATTTGAAATGTTTATGTGCATTCATTATGCCAGCGATGGCGGTTTGTTAGTGGACTGTAGTGGCGTTTCTGCCTTTTTGATGGGAAATAATGAACCCTGCGTACTAAATTCCCTGAAGGCTGTATTATAGGCTTAATCAATGTGAAAATAATTAGTTCGAGTTGTACCGAAGCAGAAGCTTTTAACAGTTTCAAAAGGAAAATGTTCCACAAAAAGACACAAAACATAGACACAAAGCTCTTTGAAATGTTAAAAAAACGGTTATCAAAATTTTGTAATTTGTTGACAATGGATACTAATCATGATACTTTGACTCTGCTAGTGAATAGATTGCCCCCATATAGCAATCTCGCTTTTGAGAAATCAAAAGCTTAATTGTTATTGACTAATAAGTATCGTGGGAAAAACTGGGGAGCAACATTTAATAGTGAACCTGGTAGCGAAGGCCAGAACTATACCAGCAATGGGCGGAGTGAACAGCGGCGTGCTGATCACGCCAAAGGCTTTGCCCTATTTTAAAAGCTAAAATTTCTTTTTTATACATTAAAGACATGGGTTTCAAGTTTATGCCTTTATTAATTTATTTGTAACCCCTATCCCATCTATCTATAGAACAATGCAATATGGGGATAACGAAGCCGTTTAAATGTTTTCCGTCGGCAAAGAATAGAAGAATTCATATAGACTTATCCTGAGCAAGTTCAACAATTTGGCTATTCATGCTTTCATGCATTTTCAGAATGTCACCGAATCATCTAAGCTTTTGTTCCTCCAAAATGGCTTCAGTTGATACTTTGGGTGAACTCTCTTAGGTAAAAGCGAGATTGTTTCCATCCAGACATATCCTTTCTTTTTTTTAAATAATTTGAAAAAATATCCTTGATTTATACTCTGGATGAAATGATAAAGCCGGAGACTTTCTGTGGAGTCTGTCCCTGCCATGGTTGTAGAGAATGATTCTGTCTTTATAAATTCAAATGTTGTGCCGTTTAAGAACAGCTTAGTGACCTCAGGGATTTTAGGATAAGAGCTTAATCATTTTTAAATGTAATAGTTATCTAAATATTTGTAACTTTCTTAAAAGGCTACTTTCTTATCTTTGTTTACAAAATAGTTATACCCTCATTAGGCCTAGAATAAAAATAAACACATCACTTTGACATCTACTAACATTCTTAATCTTCATACGTGCAGGTGATCACGTTTCAAGGTCACCTTGAACAAACTTTAAAAATAAAATAAAATGAAATTTAGTACATATAATTTTTTCGAAAGGTTGTTTAAGCGGGTATAAAAATTTTTTTTTATTTCTTGCGATTAATTCTATGGTAGTTTTCAAATAAGATCTAAAGGAGTTTCTTTCCACAATATTAAAAGTTTATATCTGAACAATTATCTAAAAAACATGGTCATAAATATGAGAATTTTATTAGGTAAAATAAAAAAAATATATATATATATAGATTATAAGTTTTGGTCGTAAAACTGCTTCACTATAATGAGGCTGATTATAGTTTTTTTACTAGTCTTTGAGAAACTGGCGTCTGGTGGAAAGAATTCTTGCCCAGCTATCTATAGAAAAATGCCATCAAGAATATATTTTTTTCCGTTTTAATGAATAGAAGATTATTATCATCCATTATTTAGTTACTTAGTTCAATAACCCAATTAATTACTTTAATTAAATTTTGCGTCAATATCTGTGGAGCATTCTCAGCATATTGCCGGCCCCCCGGGCAGTGTTCTCTTGTTACAAATTACGCTGCCCATCACCGGAGTTTAAGAGTCTCCTAGGAAGAGAAAATCTAAGGGCAGCAGTGCTGGATTTGAACCAGTAATCTTTGTATAGTACTCCAGCTCGCTACCACTGAGCTAATCTTGTTCCGGATTAGTGTTATTACTTGTCTAAGCAGTTGATGCTACAATTAAATATATATAAATAAACAAATTTTCTTTGAACTTCAAATTTACCTACTTGAACACAGAGATAATGGAGCCACAAAGAGATAGTAGAAATGATTACATTCCCGTCCACAAGAGATCGCCAATAACATTGAACCCGCCCCACATAACGCCACAAAATTCTACCTACCTACCAAAATTCCACAGAACTACCCAAAAATCAAGGTTTTTCATCTAAAATGAATAAAATTCAAATAAAATTGAATAGAATTTTATCCTTGCAGTTAGATTATACATTTAAAAGAAAATCGTAATAATCGCTTTTGCTCGCAAGGGGTATCTGTTGCATGGATTTACTTGGGGAATAGCGACCCCACCGGTTACCACAGCTCAGTACTCCATGCACTTTGCCAGAACAGTACACAATACACTTAAACTAGATATACCCGACCTTTTACAGACAAGGACTCCCTAGTTAATTGGCGTAAGCCAAGGGAGAAGGAAGGGATTAGCTCAGTGGTAACGCGCTGGACAAGCAACGCGGAGGTTCCGGGTTCGAATTCAGCATGCTACCCTTAGATTTTCTCTTCCTAGGAGTTTCTACAACTCACTGTCCGATGATTGGCAGTGTTGTTTGTTGCAGTGTTGCTTGGAGGCCGGCAATGCACTGAGAAGATTCCGGAGGGGGCACGATAGACCTTGTAGGTCGCAGTGCAATAATTCCCTACAACAATCTACAATAGTCGCTTTCGAGAACAATCCAAAAACAAAAATACCAAAAAAAAATTCAACAACCTATTGTGTAAACTTCATTACACTGAAATAGAACTTTACAAGAAAGCTTAACTATTACTGTTCCCCGAAAAATATCCACACCCCCTCCAAAAAAACAATATTTTCAAAAAGGAAATGTTCCAAAAGAACGTGAAGGTAAATTATGTATGTATATAGTAAATCTTTGGAATCGTTTTCTAGAAAATGGCGAAATACTAAAAAAAAAAAAATCTGGTGTGAAACACTCACACAACTTTCTCTTACTCCAGTACTCAAAATTATAATTGACAAATTTTATAGTTAGTGTACCAAATTTAATGAAATTCGTCGAAAAGTGAAAACACTGTCCAGTAAAACTGTCCGGTTTACTAATTTCCTTGAAACTCGGAATTTGGGTCATATATTAATTTCTAGTTATTTCAATTTGGATGACAGAATTGTATAATCAACTGTGATAGCATTTTAAAGAAAAACATAACCCCCCTCCCCCAAAAGTCCCCTTAAATGAATTTATCAGGGGAAAAGTTACAAATAAAAGTTGTAGCTCTTTATATGTATAGTTAACAACGCTGGTTTAAAGAAAATCGTTGGAGCCATTTTCGAGAAAATACCAGAAAACTGAAAATTATATTTCAGTAAAAACGCACTTCCGGTTATCTATTTTTTTTCAAACTCGGAATTTCAACAACATATTTAATTCTAATTAACATTATTAGATGACAGAATTGTCTAATATACTGAAACAGCAGTTAAGATGAAAACCTAACCCCACCCCTCCCCTAGAAGTGCCCTTAAATGAATTTTCCTGGAGAAATGTTTCAAATAAAAGTTGTAGCTCTTTGTATGTGTAGTTGATATAGCAAGTTTAAAGAAAATCTTCGGAGCCATTTTTGAGAAAATTGCAAAAACGTAAAAAAAACAACTAGTAAAGTGGTACTTCCGGTTGAGGAATATTGACACATAACGCACCGTCAGATCCCATGGTGATACCTAAACGTAATATCAAGTTTGAACTTTCTACGATTTTTCGTTTTTGAGCTATGCTGTTCACATACATACACACACACACACAGACTATTTGCTAAAAACCACTTTTTTGGACTCAGGGGACCTCAAACGGATATTTCCGGTGAAAACTCAATATCGGAAATTTGACACGATTACAATACTTCCTCTTACTAGGAGTAAGAGAAAGTAAAAAACGATTCAGTAAAGTCGCACTTCCGGTTGATGGATTTTGCCGGAAATCTTCTTGTCATCGGCGATGGTAGTAACTAAACGGAATTACCTAAAGTTTGAGCTTCCTCCATTTTTTTTTTTTTTTTTTATGTATATTTTGCTCATGCACACACACACACATTTAAAAGCATTCGCTAGAAACATACGTTTTCGTCGTAATCACGGGCTCTAAAAAAAATCGATTTAGAAAATTTGACACAAACGTAAATACTTCCTCTTACTAGAAATAGGAGAAAGTAAAAAAAAAGAAAAAGAAAGAAAGAACTAGAAATAATCCTCGGATATATCTCAACATTAAAAATAATGAAGCTTCAGATAGACTGGCAAAAGCTCCAGCTATAATAGAGCTTCTGATCACATCTAATCCTCTTAGCATTGCCTATGTTTAAGGATCATTGACTAACCACCGTCCGAACTACCTTCGTGATGCCGGCCATTTAAAATCTAGTAAAGATCAGCATTATCTTAATATGGACATCTTGCGATATATAAAAAAACATATATAAAAAAATGTATAATTATATTATAATTAGGTTAGTTATAAGTTAGGTTGTCACCAACACTATCTTGTTAAACTAAGTTTGAAGATGATTAGCATATATTTAAGCACTGTACAGCAATGTTCACAGTGTCATTCTTTCAAATCAGTAAAATCCATTTAACACGTAATTTGGCTGAGAAATAGTTAATCTCGTAGTAACCTGACTTGTCTTTTTCGTGTAGCCGCCAGTTTATTCGTAGTACACAAGCCTAACTAGGGATAATTGGCTTCCGCGAAGAGAACAAAAAAAATAAATAAATATGGCGAACATGAATAAAAAAAATCGACTTCTCTTCGCAAGGTGGTCAATAATAATGCGTTTCTCGTTGTTATTTTTCTCAGATACAAATTCGACATGGAGTTTTGTTCGGAATGCTCACTAAATCATGAAAACTTCTTTCGATCTAACTTTCTTTGAAACTGGTAGAATCTCTTTTCATTGAATCCTTGGACGAATGCTTTCCCAAACTTTATGTTTTATGTTAGAATTAGTTGCCTAATTATGATAGCAAATACGGCCTAAATCATGAGTTTGGTTTTTTTTTTTTTAAATAATTTGTTTTGTATTAGGTATTATTTTATTATATTTAGGATTTCGAATAACATACGATTAAATCAAATTGGCTTCTAAGATCTGAATCTTCAAAATTGCCATGGCTGTCCATGTGTAAATTATGTTAACTGGACTATCATTGTTAGGTGTTTCTATGACCTTCAAAGTATGAATATTTAGCTGTGAATCTATATTGCGAAACTGTAAAGAAAGCTGTAAACTTAAAGATGGGAAAAAATATATAGTATTTCCCAAAGATTGTATGCCAACTTTAGTTAAATGAATATTACAATTTTTCCTTGTGTCTTGAATTATATAATTGGGGCTTTATTGTTTATATTTAAATAATTAATATGCCTGGAATTAAATATCTCCATACTATTCTTACTATTGTATAGTGCAAAAATTCTAAACTCAATTAATCAATTGTTGCAATTTTTAGAGAAATTAGCCGACAACAAAATGAAACAAAATTTAATGTTTACAACTTATATGTGATCTGAAATCTTTGTCATAAATCAAGGCATGGACCACTCTTAGGATGTTTTTGCTTCGATCTCTTGAAAGCATCCGAAACCTTTTTTTGCTATCATCCGAATATTCTTACTATTTACAACGGTAAGCCTGAAAACTTCCAAAAAAAAAAAACACCTAAAATGAATGTTCCCGGGACAGTGTTAAAATAAAATTAATAGGTTTATATCTGTTTAGTTAGCACACAAAGTATATAGAAAATCTTTTGGAGCCGTTTTTGAAATATTCCCAGAAATCTCAGAAAACCAAAAGGCCAACGATTGCCGCGCAGTGTTATATTACGAGGGTCATTCAATGAGTAACGAGATAAATTGCTGTAGCTCGGAAATAATAGTTTCAGTGCGTCAAAATGGCATCCTTGTACTTAGTCTCTTATCAGCTGCTAAGAGAGTATTTGGTAAGCATAACTTCAAATGTATTCAGTTAACAATGGTGAGTCCGCTCGAGCATTGCACCTTGGAAGAACAACGATCAGTGATTTGATTTTTAGTTGTAGAAGGTATCAAAGTTAGTGAAATCCACGAAATAATGTTGAAAGTGTTCGGGAATAACTGGTATTATAATGGCGTTCAATATTGCAGTTTGGAGCAGGTGAATGAAAATAACACTTAAAGCGTGTTTTTTTTTTTACATTCTCTTACTCCTAGTAAGAGGAAATATTGTAATCGTGTTAAATTTTCGATATAGCTTTCGCCGGAAATACACGTCCCCTGAGTAAAAAAAGAAGTGGTTTTAGAAAATAGTCAGCGTGTTTGTCTCAAAAACGAAAAAAATCAAACTTGATATTCTGTTTAGATAACACCATGTGATCTGTCAACCGGAACCACTTTTTTGCAGTTTTCTCAAAAATGGCTACAACGACTTTCTTTAAAAACTTGTAATATTAACTGACATATACTAAGAGCTAAAATTTTTATTTGAAACATTTCTCCGGAATAATTCATTTAAAAGCACTTTTGGTGGAGGGGGTGAGGTTAGGTTTGCCTCTAAAATGCTATTTCAGTTTATTACACAATTCTTTTATCACAATAATATTAATTACAATTAAATTTGTTGCTGAAATTCCGAGTCTGAAAAAATCGGATGACCGGAAGTGCGTTTTTACTGAAAAGTATTTTTCAGTTTTTTGCCATTTTTCTCTAAAACAGCTTTAACGATTTTCTTTAAACTAAGTATGTGAACTACATATATCAAGAGCTACAACTTTTAATTGAAACATTTCTTCGGGTAAAGTCATTTAAGGGGGCATTTAAGGGAGGTGTAGTGCTTTGTTTTCCCCTAAATTGCTATCTTAGATGATCATACCAATTCTAACCATCTGAACAAATTTAATTAGAAATAAATAAATTGCCAAACTTCCGAATTTCAAGAAAATTAGTAAACCGGAAGTTGTGTTTTTACTGAACACTTTTTTTCAGTTTTCGCGACCCCCCCCCCCCACAAACCAACGAATTTTATTAAATTTGGTACACAAATTATAAAATTTATCAATTACAATTATTTTGTAAACTGTAATAAGAGAAAGTTGTATGAGTGTTTCATGCTAGATTTGTTTATAACAATAATACTCTATCTACGTGATTCCTACCAGGCCACTTAATGTCGAAGATGAAGCCCAAAGAAGCGGACATTTTGTTTATATTATATTACAATTATAAATAAATTATTACGATAGAATTAGTGAACTAATAAACCCAATGTAAATAAAGAATTAATAATATCAATCTGGTTAATTGTATTCAGATATCTGATGAAATCATGTATGTTGAAGTACAAATATGGAAATGGTAAGATTATTTATTATAAGTTGTTTTATTTTTGAACGATTAGCTCATGATAAATGGAAAATATAACAACAAATAATCGCAACAAAGTAATAATAATTATATAACAAATATTATTGTATATTTGCACTAAGAAAAATGTGAAAGGCAATAGGATGTAGAATTGGCCAAACAATGACGAAATAAATATTTGACACTGTAAGATTTGAATGTAAATTGTTTCAGTTTGAATACCATTCATGAAATGTTTGTCTATTTCTGGGAACTTCTTCGATACTGAAAAATAAATCAACACAAAGTTAACAGAAAGGATACTGCAAGAAGAGATATTAGCTTCAGAAAAACTTCAATTCTCTCTGCATTTAGCATCAGACAGATTCGATCTGTCATCACAAATGATTCATAATTAGTTTAATAATTCATAAAATATTCTGCTATGCCCCCTGGGTGCCACAGGCCTGCCTATAGCACCCAAACGGATGTCCAATTGAACATCCGTTCTACAACACCTCCATCAGGTTCAGATCAGGTTAAGATCCCTGAGGAATCCTAATAGCCTGACGGGCTCTAGAGAGGGTATGTACCCCTCCTCCACCTGGTAGCTGCCCAGGTTCTGAACGTTCTCTGAGTGGCAGCCTCGCAGTCTGTTAGGAGATGTAGTGGAGTTTCCTCCAACTCCCCACAGAATCTGCATGAGCTGTCACTTTCCAAACCCAGCTTCACCAGGTGTCCTCTAAGTCGGCAATGCCCCGTGAGGAAACCCGTAAGTACGCGGAGCTTGTTCTTGCTCAATCCAATGCAGGCCTCCGACCTCCGTTGGTTATAATTTCCCAAGCAGATCTTGGCCTGCCGCAACCCGGGGAGGGAGTACCAGAGTTGAGATCTCTTCGTCTCCTCCTCCTTCCTAAGTTCCTCCAACAGAAACTGGTCGCTAATCCCACAAAAAGGTTCTGGCCCCAGAAGTGGGATCGTAGCGCCTACCTTGGCCAGGGCGTCGGCCATCTCATTCCCTTCATTGCCAACATGCCCCGGCACCCACCAAAGTGGAACTTTGTTCCTGCTGCCCAGATCGTTAAGTTTATCTAGGCATTCCCAAACCATTTTAGAGTTAATGACTGGTGCACCCAGAGCTCCAATGGCTGCTTGACTATCAGAAAGGATTACAATCTCCTGATTCCTGTATCCCCTATCGAGGTTAAATTGAACACATCTTCCGATAGCGTATATCTCCGCCTGGAAGATGCTGGGAAATTTACCCATGGGTTCCGAGTGCTTGATCCTTGGACCAACCACCCCCGCCCCAGTCCCCTCGAGGGTCTTCGACCCATCAGTATACCATTTAATGGCATGTTCCTTGATGCCCAACAGAGCGGATCCCTCGCTCCACTCACTTTTGGTGCCTAGCCTCGATGAAAAATTTTTAGTGAAGCTGTACTTCTTAACCATACCATCCCTAGGGAGGTGCCCCAAGGTGAGAATACCAACTCGCTAACCACCATAAAAAGAGGCTTGCGCACCAGTGATCTTGCGAGAAATTTGTAGGAACCAGGTTGTAGCAAGCTGGGGATGCTTATCTGTGAATCACAGGGCAGTCACTTACAACCTACTCTAAAGCTAATCAGACATCACAGATGGTTAAAGTTCTGTTACAGCGGTGTTCATAGATAAATTTTGTTTACTAATGAAAACACTTTCGCATAGAGGAAAAATTATCCACTGCAATAATAAGTATATTATGAACACAGCTAGAAAAACACAGAAAGTGTTTGGTAGAGTTGAATGAGGGTAACCTCCGAGTTCCCTAATAGTTTATTCATTGTTATGAAAAAAGTGAAAAAAAATTGGGCGAGGATATTTCAGAGTATTCATTACTCATTGTACAAACTCTAAATCAAAGCCTTCTTTCGAATAATCAGTGAATTTATAACAATAATGCCTTAGGCTGAATGTTCCTGAATTTTTTAGTGCTGCAGACTAGTCTTCAGGAAGCTCAGACATCAATCTCCTAGGCCAGTGCTCCGCAACCGGTGTGCATGTTTGCTGCTGCGCCCATAGCATATAGTAGGTACAACGCAGGGGTGGCCAGCCACGCTTGCATGTGGTCCGTCGAGTATAATAAAAAAAAATCTGGTGTGAAACACTCACACAACTTTCTCTTACTCCTATTCTAAAAATTATAATTGACAAAGGTTTGTGTACCAAATATAACGAAAATCGTCGAAACTGAAAAAAATGTGTTCAGTAAAAGCGCACTTCCGGCTTACTAATTTTCTTAAAACTTGGAATTTTGGCCATCCATTTAGTTCTAATTATTATTATTTGGATGATAGAATTGTATAATCAACTATGATACCACTTTAGAGGAAGCTGTAAACCCACACCTCCTCTAAAAGTGCCCTTAAATAAATTTTCTTAGAGAAATGTTTAAAATAAAAGGTGTAGATCATTGCATGTTTAGTTTATATATGAAGTTTCAAAAAAAATCGTCGGAGCCATTTTTGAGAAATTCGCGAAAAAGTAAAAAAATCATGCTTTACTGTTCACATACATACATACATACATACACACACAGACAGACCATTTCCTAAAAACCACTTTTTTGGACACAGGGGACTCAAAACATATATTTCCGGTGAAAACTCAATATCGAAAATTCCACACGATTACAATACTTCCTCTTACTAGGAGTAAGAGAATCAATTAATATACGGAATAATAGGATTGGATTCGAAATCCTTTTGCAAATTATGCTATAAATTCTGCAGATGCACTTTCTCTGCAAATCTGAGAGCAATTTATTGAATTTATTAACGACAGGTCGCTAAAACTTCACTTTGCCGAAGTTTCATTGGATGCTATCCGGATTTCGGTTAGGAAAAAATATCCTCGAATTTCAGACCACGCTATTTCAATTCTACTACCATTTTCAATGACATATTTATGTGTACAAAGTTTTTCAACTGTAGTGTTAATTAAAAATGATAAGCGGTCGTGCTCAGAAGGTCTTGATCGGGCTCTTCGGGTTGCCCTTTCAAATATCGAGCCGCATTTGCTATGGTTGGTTCCGCAGAGCTGGAAAGCATCAGAGATATTTTCCCAACTAAGGTATCGATTGGCGAGTCCGATATGTGTGTCTTTCAGTTGTCTATTTAGTTTTCCTTTTTTAGATAAAGTGTGCGTATTTCATTCACAACCCAGAGTTTTTGTGCTTGAATTTTACTTTGAAATTGAAAGAAGCAGGCTATCACGGAAAATATCTCTGATTAAGCAATTGGTTCATTGAAACAGCTCAGGTATCACATTAATTGCCTTTTTCTTCTTTTTTACTTTCTCTTACTCCTAGTAAGAGGAAGTATTGTAATCGTGTCAAATTTTCGATATCGACTTTTCACCGGAAATATCCGTTTTGAGGTCCCCTGAGTCCAAAAAAGTTGTTTTTAGCACAAGGTCTGTGTGTCTGTATGTATGTGAACCGTATAGCTCAAAAACGAAAAATCGTAGAAAGTTCAAACGACCGCTTATCATTTTTAATTAACACTACAGTTGAAAAACTTTGTACACATAAATATGTCATTGAAAATGGTAGTAGAATTGAAATAGCATGGTCTAAAATCTGAGGATAGTTCTTCCTAACCGAAATCCGGAAAGCATCCAATGAAACTTCGGCAAAGTGAAGTTTTAGCGACCTGTCGTTAATAAATTCAATAAATTGCTCTCAGATTTGCAGAGAAAGTGCATCTGCAGAATTTATAGCATAATTTGCAAAAGGATTTCGAATCCAATCCTATTATTCCGTATATTAATTGATTCTCTTACTCCTAGTAAGAGGAAGTATTGTAATCGTGTGGAATTTTCGATATTGAGTTTTCACCGGAAATATATGTTTTGAGTCCCCTGTGTCCAAAAAAGTGGTTTTTAGGAAATGGTCTGTCTGTGTGTGTGTGTGTGTGTGTTGTATAGGAAACAGCAAGCTCAAAAACGAAAAATCGTAGAAAGTTCAAACTTGATATTTCGTTAGTTATCACAATGGGATTTGACGATGGGTTATCTGTCAAATTCCTCAACCGAATTACCACTTTACTTGTTGGCTTTTTTACTTTTTTGCGATTTTCTCAAAAATGACTCCAACGATTTTCTTCAAACTTGGTATATCAACTACACTACAAGGAGCTATAATTTTTATTTGAAACATTTCTCTGGGAAAATTCTTTTAAGGGCGATATGGGTGAGGAGGATTAAGTTTTCATTTAATGTGCTAATTCAGTTTATTAGACAATTCTGTCATCTAAATAATGTTAATTAGAGTTAAATGTGTTGTGGAAATTCTGAGTTTAAAAAAATCGGATGATCGGAAGTGCGTTTACTTACCACTTTACTAAATTTTTTCACTTTTTGCAATTTTCTCAAAAATGGCTCCAACGATTTTCTTGAAACTTCCCTTATAAACTAAACATACAAAAATCTATAACTTTTATTTGAAACATTTCTCTAGGAAAATTCATTTATGGGCACTTTTAGGGAAGGGGTGGGTTATGTTTTCTCTAAAGTCCTATGATAGTTGATTATACAATTCTATCATCCAAACAAATTAATTAGAAATAAATAGGTGGCCAAAATTCGAGTTTCAAGAAAATTAGTAAACCGGAAGTACGCTCTTACTGGACAGTTTTTTCTGTTTTCGACGAATTTCATTAAATTTGGTACACAAACTATAAAATTTGTCAATTATAATTTTGAGAACTGGAGTAAATGAAAGTTGTGTGAGTGTTTCGTGAGTAGTTCTTGAGTGTTTCTTGAGTAGTAAGTGAGTATAGTTCTTAAGTTATGTATGTATATGTATCAAATATAAAAATTATGTAATATTTATGAATTCTATTTTGTATATTTACGTTTGGTGTGTCACGAAATTGGGGGAAGAACTTTGTTGTGCCGTGTGCAAGAAAAGGATGCGGAACACTGCCCTGGGCTACAATATATGGTCGCATCTTGAAAGAATTGCTGGTCACAGAGAAAATTCGAGTTTAAACAATCTAAAAGTGTGTTTTCAATGCGGACAGCTTGCAATTTTCCACTGCTAATTCTGCACAATTCGATCGATGATTGGCCAAGAAGACTTAAAGGTGGATATTTCGAATGTAATATATATTTTTTTTAATTGTTCTTGAAGAGTATTTATGGCAGTTTCCTGCAATTCTGGCAAATGTCAAAATTTGCGAAATTTTGACAAATCGAGTTGTAATTATTTTAGCTTAATTATTACTGAATTTAATATGATTTTTATCTATTTCAGTTTAATTTAAATATTTACCAAAATAGCCGCTACCTTTCGCTTGAGTTTTAACAGAATATAATGTATTTTGGTTTTTATCTCGAATTATCTTTGATTGTTATCATTGGTTTATTTATTAACAAGTTGTATTTACATATTCACAATAAAAAGTAATTTAAATAAAAGATTTATATCTTTTTAAAACTGGAATGTAGAAAGTAAAATGAATACAACATTCAATGTGGAAAAAATGAAAAGCCAAGGTTGATTATTGTATATGTCTAATAAACTTATTGAATAAAATGAAATGAAAATATGCATATTAATTTTTGTTAAAAATGTTAATGCTTTTGTAAAACGGCTGCAAAACTTCCCTGTCCAGACACACCCACTCCCCTGTACCTAGACTACAGAAGAATGGGGTGCACTGGTTTCTAAAAGGTAATGAAGTTAATATACTGTTATAAATATAAATTCATGTTATTATTATGTACACTATTTAATTATAATATTGTAAAGTATTATGTAATAATTTTTATAACTATATTTAATTTATTGGGTTTTTGAATACTGACGTAGGACAATTAGAGAAGGTCAGTATTACTTGGTTAGCCATAGGGGTATGTCATTCTAATGAAACGAACCCCAATTTGAATTAGTTGATATGTGCAACTTGTTGGATGTAGCTAATTTAGTGTTGTCCTTGAGCAGAAGTGAAGTTACTTCAGCGTCTTCTTGGACCTGTATACGGCAAGGATGTTTGCGTCTTGATAAAGGCTTATCGTGGAAGGCTATCTCAAGGTCTTCTACATCTCATTCTGCTTCTTTGAAGTAATTCAAAGATAATCTACCTCATAACTTTTTCCAAAAGTACTGGCGTGCCAAAGATAGCATTTTCATGGCTTTCTGTACTCAGCAGATAGCCATGACGTCATGATATGGATAAAGATAATTAACGGTTTCTAGTTTATTAATTTAGGTAGGATATTATCATGTTTATAAGTATTAAAAAGTTAAGTATATTTATTAAATATATTTAAGTATATTTATTTAGAAATTTTAATATTAATTTTTTTTTTGTGTGGAGCAAAGTGTGCATATATTTAGATAGTAATATGGTTTGTCTTTATGAATCTGTACAATTCTAAGTATATATATCGTTATTGTTATGACTCTGAGTCATTTAAGTTTGGTGGTAGTGGACAATTCGTCTGTATTAACGATTCCCACAGTTGATATATATTTTAATAACTATATATTTTTGACAGACGAGTCTTAAAGGTTAGTATCAGCTTATCTTTCCCTGATCATACGAACAAACTGAGTCTATTGAGATACCAATGCGAGCTTGGTGATGGGGTGAATAACTGTGATTAAAACGAAATAAATTAACAATATAAGAACAAAAAAAACAAAGAACAATTTAATATAAATAAATAAATAAATAAATAAAATAGTAAAATAGTATAGGTAATTAATGATCAATGTAAATCTCTTCAAAAACGTAATTTAACTTAAGTTAGACATCTCCACGTGTTGGATGTTTCCATTTTTAAAAGGAACAATGTACACCAGCCTTTTAAAAAGCGGAAAACAACATTGTTTTCCCATCCAGGTAACAACGAACCCTCCTCTTAACCTAGTTAGGTCCTAACAAAAACACTTTTTTAAAACCGGTGTATCAACTAAATTTGCTCTGTGCAAGTCTATGTGATCACACTGTTTTGGCAAAAACATCCTAATAATAGGCAAACGCCCGAAACCGGTCGATGACCACAAAAAAGAAGCAACCTATCACGGAAAATATCTCTGATGGTGAATCTATAATATTAAATCAAAGTTTACAATATTAACCTCACTAAGGAAGGTCATCTCTTCAGTGTACTTCTACAATACCCCTTTACTGCCTGCATACCAAGTTCTTTACCTTGGACTTTATGTAGATACTAGCTTTACACAGACTGAAATGGAACCGCAAAGAACTCTCTCAACCAATTTTTAGACTTCTCGCCAGATTTTTTTTTTTTGGGGGCGTTTATAGAACAAAAGAGGACTTTATTATATTGCACTGCATATTTGAAATGACAGGATAGAATTTGCATAACTTGAAAACTAATCTATCTCTATAGAATCCAAACCTTCCAATCCAAGATCTTAATACAATACTCGTTTTTACGTCTGCAACAATGTAGACCAGCCGATCTCAACCATTCAAAATCCAAAACAATAACCTCTTCTTTCATTCTTAACCTCTTATTCTTTCTTCAAATTCGATTTCTAATGAAGGTACCAAAACAACGGTAACCTCCTGGATAGCAAATGGGATAACCATCATTCAAACTAGTCACGCCTTATTTTCTTGTAATTGTAATACTTTTACTACATTGCATGTTGTCTTAAAATACTACATAGAAAAAAATACGTGTTTATAACTTGATTTTAAATTTCATTTTTACTTGTTAATTGAATGATTCTCCTCCTTTTATTTTATTATTTTTATATATTCTCCTTCTCTCTAATTTTTAATGACCATATATAGACCTCATTAAGATTCTCTTGGTCATAGATTATAAGAAATTATGTTAATTATTAAATAAATAATGAATAATTAATAAATTATTAAAATTAATTTAAGTTAAAGAAAATTATCCGTCATCATATTACAATAGAAATATTACGTCTTTGCACAAGAACATTCCTTTTTAAGGAGTACAAGCATATGAAATACGTTTTATCAGCTGAATGATAATGTCACTTTGTCTGCGCAATCTAGGTCCATAGGAATTCTCATCCGTGACTATTCTATGCAGAACATATCGTTCATTATTTTCATAATGTTACAACACTATACACGCGACAATATTCATCATACGGTTCATATTTTATCACTTGCATGTTTTTTGTTATCATTGTCCATATCCATCACTTACAATTTTCACATCATCTTCTTTATGCAATTGTATTATGATATAATTTAAGTATGTTTTACACTTCTTGAAAATGGAAGATTTCATTTATTTCCACAAAAAATTTTCCACACACACAAAAAAACATGATATAACATAATATCAAATTCTAGACGACAAATTTTCTTTATAGGTTGACTTTGTATCAAATAGGATGTGAAAAGAACCGTATATTATATTGAAATAGCACTATTCTGGTTAGCCTAGCGTCAAAACATCTCTTGAAACTATCAAAAATGAATTTTCCCGGAAAAATTTGGGGGTGGGGGTCTGTTTTGAACAGATGATTTCTAAACAAAATATTAACTCTGAACATCCCTTAAGATACTTACATACAAAGTGGTGGGCAAAAAGCCCAGGCTAAAGGCAGGCGAAAACGTTCATCCATAGCTACTCGCCTAGGCTAACTGCAGAACTATTCCAACTAGGCCGGGTGGCCATAAGGATAGCAATTGGCGTTCTCATTGGCCATTGTAGACTTCATAAGCACCGTATGGGCCTTGCAACGGATAGCCTGTGTAGGTTTTGTCAGGAAGAAGAGGAAACAGCACTACACGTGCTATGTCAGTGCGAGG
This sequence comes from Triatoma infestans, assembly GCA_011037195.1. Classification (NCBI taxonomy): domain Eukaryota; kingdom Metazoa; phylum Arthropoda; class Insecta; order Hemiptera; family Reduviidae; genus Triatoma; species Triatoma infestans. The sequence continues at coordinate 22,012 of JAAEAF010006694.1, forward strand.
GACTAGTATGGCTGAGGTATCGCCTCTTTGGAGAGGAGAAGTTGACTGCAAGCCTTAGTCAGGGGCCTTTCTCGGAACTAATAAGTCTATTAAGGCAGACAAACTCGAGAGGGTTTCTGATGGGAGGTGCTTTTAACCTCCCCAAATTCCAAAGTTCAAATAAAGGACCGGCCTGGGGAGGGGACTCCAACTTAGGGGGTGCCACAATATACCCTTGGGGGTCGCGGTGGCGCAGGCTGAAGAGCACCCTCTCATCAGTTGGAATTATGATAAACAATTATTCCGAATGTCCACCTTTAACCCTTTTATATTCTTCTTGGCCAATCATCGATCGAATTACGCAGAATTTTCAGTGGAAAATTGCAAGCGCCCCGCACTTAAGATTCTTCTAAGTTTGTTAAACAGGGATGTCGTTAACCTCTTATTCTCTCTTCAAATTCGATTTCTAATAAAGGCACCAAAATAACGGTAAGCTCCAGGATAGCAAATGCGATAACCATCATTCAAACCATTCTCTCAAGATGTGACCATATGTTGTATGTAGGGCAGGAGATTGAGGTCCTGGGCATTCTGAAGGCCAATCTGCAGCACAAAATAGCTGGACTCGGGGGACCTCCCCCCCCGTAGAATTTAATGTAATCTACATACAAACTGACATACATATTTTTCATACTCAGCGACTTCAAAAACATATCTTTTTCGGCAGAAACTCAAGAAAGCAGATATCGTCTGATTTTTTTTTTTTTGTGATGTCGAATCGAATATATCTGATGCTAATAAATGCCAAGAATTTAAGTTTTCCAGGAATAATGTATCTCCTTTTTTTTTCTTTTTTTTTTGTAATCAAGGCTCGTCAACATCTATGGTGCCTTCTCAGTGCACTGCCGGCCTTCGGACAGTGTTCTCTCGTTACAGACAACACTGACTTTCACCGGACAGTGAGCTGCAGAGGCACCTAGCAAGAAAAAATCTAAGGGCACCACAGCTGGATTCGACCCGGGGTCCTTCGTGTGGGAGTTCAGTAAGCTAACCACTTAGCTATTCCCTTCCCTACCACCTTATAAGCATCCTTTCAGTTAACTTTATACTGATTTATTTCTCAGTATCGAAGAAATTCCTAGAAATAGACTGAAATTTCATTTCATGACTCTTGCCTTTCACACTTTTCTTAAGTTCCTACAACCGTAACACATGTAATTATTGTTACTTCATACTATTATATGTTCCATTTATCATGAGCCAATCATATAAAAATAAAAGTACTTATAATAAATAATCTCGCTATTTTCCATATTTTTTTTACAAAATTATGATTTCATCTGATTTACGATTAAAATTAATTAAAATGAGATTATTTTAATACTTTATTTACATTGCCATTACTTGTTAATAGTTGAATTTTTCTTTCGTAATTATTAATAAGGATTGCTTCATTTTACCCAATCACTTTTAGCATGGAGAGTTCTCCACCTGCCGCGCTGTGTTTGAAAAAACGTAAACTTTGTCTTAGAAATGTCACCGATCACTATTGAATTTAAGTGGTGGTAGCCTCCAGTTTGAAAGGAAACAAAATTTTATTGGGAATGAAAAGCAACATCCTTGAGAGAATTAAGATAAACAATTATTCCGAATGTCCACCTCTAGCCTTTTTATATACGCTTTAATTCTTCTTGGCCAATCATCGATCGAATTATGCAGAATTTTCATTGGAAAATTGCAAGCAGCCCGCACTTAAGATTCTTCTAAGCTGTTTAAACAGGTATGTCGTCAGTGACAAGTCATTCTCTCAACATGTGACCATATGTTGTATGTAGGACAGGAGAATTGAGGTCCTAGTCATTCTGAAGGCCAATCTGCAGCACTAATAAATTCAGTAAAATTCTGTCTTAGTTCTTCAGGAAAATTCACTCTTGGGATGTAGACTTGAAGGGAGTTAGTGAATCTTGCTGAAACATTTAATCAATATTCGAATAAAAGACTTTGATTCAGAAGTTTTATAACGGGTTTTAAAACATATTTTTGGTAATTCCTCGCGCAAGTTTTGACACTTTTTATACCAAATGAATTTCTGTTGTCTCCTAATAGCTCACCCCCCACCAAACTATAGAGGAACTTGGTTAATGCCCTCTTTCAAATCTACCACCAATCACTTTGTATGTTCCTGTAGAGCTGTTCGCATATACCTACCCGATCATTGTGGCTGTTAAATTTCTTTTCTCTACAGAACTTTAGATCTGTTCTATCCAAATTACGTTAGAGCAGGTTTGTGATTCTCCAAAACCCAGCGGTTTTGCTTCTAATCAGTCTCTTGATAGATCTTTCTGAGATGCCCATCTCGCGATGCATGATATTTTTGTTTCCTTAGATGGTTTCTTCTGATCCGAACTACCACATCTAATCGTGTATTCTGTACGAACTGTACGAGGATGCCCGGAACGGTCACTGAAAGAGAGAATGTCTCGCTGTATCTGTTTAATAGCAAGATAAACAAACACACAACTAATATCCAGAGGATGAAGGTTACAGAAAAACTTAGTAGCTAATTTGCTCACCGTGTGGAAGAGCTTTTAGAGCTATACAGTTATTTTGTCACCCCACTCCATGATGATGAAATAGTAATAACTTCTTGCTGTCTACCATTTAAAACTTTTCTAATAAGGTATAAAGCGCAACAAACTAGATCAACGTTCTTCAACCTTTTCACACCTGCGGACAGGGATCGGTAGAAGCCTAAAGATAAATTATGCCGAATTAGGTCGAAAGTAAACGAAAGTCGTTGAGTACATAAAATGTTCAAAATACTTCCTAGCTGAGTGGTTAAATACAGTAAATACTAGAAAAAATCTCCGGGGGTGGGGGAGGAGGAAACACTCAAGTGACATATTCTTACTCCTATTTATACAATTAATTAGAAAAGGCAATTTTTCATTTATTTAACTTCAAATTTTGCTCATTTGTCCTAATATGGATGTAGCGATGGTGGGGAGACAAGGTACGTGTGTGTGTGTATGTGTGTTTTACAAAATGACATAAAAACGAAAAATTGCAGGAAGCTGAAAAAATTGATATTACAGTTTTGGTACTACCATCGAATCTGTAATACCACTGGTTTTGGGCAAAAAAAATCCATTAACCGGAAGTCCGTCTTTACTAATGTTTTTTTCTTTTTCTTTTTTTTTTTTTTTTTTAGTTATTTTGCTTTTTTTTCGAAAAAGGGCTCCAAATGATTTTCTTTAAACTTTGTATACTATCTACGTACTTACTTACTTATTCTCTTCCTCTTCTACCTTGCAGTGTAGAGGATTTGCAAAAGAGAAGCCATCCGTCTCTATCTCTGGCCATTCATTTGGCCTTGCCTACTGTTGTGCCAGTTTCCCTTAGGAATTCTGTAATATTATCTAGCCAGGTGATTCTTCTTCTTCCTCTTGGTCTCTTATCAGTACACCTGGCTTCATAGGCTCCTTTAAGATGCCTTGCATGTTCCATCCTTATAATATGCCCAAACCATCTTAGTTGGGTGCGTTTGATTCGCTCCACAATCGCTTCACAATCCACATTACTCCTAATAGGAGTGTTCCCGACTTGGTCCCTTCTTATCTTACCCTCTACTCTGCAGAGGTATCGTATTTCTGCCGCTTGTAGGCGGCTTTCGCCGCTTTTCGTAAGGGCCCAGGATTCACATCCATATGTGAGGGTTGGGAGGTGTATTGAATTAAAAATCCTTAGCTTCTTTCACTTAGAGGCCTCTCTTTTGCTAATGAATTTTTGGTTGATGGCTTGGAAACAACCTTCCAGATGCCGCACACCTTGCATTCAACTCGTCTTTAACCCTGCCATCTGAGCTAATTAGGGGTGAAGTCGGTTGCCTCCACGTGGTGCCCCCTGGAGATTAGTTTCAACTATGAGCCAAACAATCGACAATAGGTGCAACCTGACTGGATCAGAACAACAGATCGACTCAGGAAGTAGGTGCTTTATTCCCTATAGCGAACACTGAAGCACCAAGGTGAGCATAGACGCCTGCTCCACTATGCTAGGGTGGATTGGCCTGAACATTTTTGATTAAACGAAAGCAAAAGAGGAGAAATACCGGATTCAAACACTATCTACGTATTAACATAAATAGCTAACCTTGATATCTTTTGCTTTACAAAGAATTGTTCGTTTAAATTTAAACTGCCGCCATAAGTTTTGTGGATTGGATTAGAGTTGGCTGCAACACAGGCCAGTTATCTATAACCCCTATCACCTATTTTTCGGCAAACCCACCTAAATATTCGTAAACAATTTGTCAATTAAATAATTATATAATAAAATTGCAATTAGAGAAAGTTGTGTGAGTATTTCATACTACATTTTTAGTTTCTCTTATTTTTTTTTAATGGAAGAAGATAAAATTAATAGGAAAATTACAAGTACATATTCATAAGACATTACTTGAAATATAATTATTGCTTCTTTTTTATATATATAGTTATACCCATGAAATTTTAATAATTGTTAATTTAAACGCAATTGAGATTGTTTATTTAAATTATCATAATATTTACGTATATTTCATATATTTGAAGAAATGACCGCTTTTATGTCTCCTTATCTGGATAGAATTTTTTTTCTAATGTGCATTTCAAGTCAAGATATTATTGATAAACTGATGGTTATTGCAGCGTAATCAATCATTATAAGATTAAACTGCCTATAAAATGGTACGGTAGTTATTTTTTCATTTTTTTTTTTAATAAATTTTCAATTCAAGGCGCGTCAACATTTGTGGTCATTGGTGACTAGAGCAATTCTCAATGAGCTGTAGAGGTTCCTAAAATGAAAAAAAGAAACTCTAAGGGGTACTGTTATTATTATTTATTATGAATAATAATAATAATTATGAAAAACATTTAATATTCTTGGTTGAGACGGAGTCAGTGGTTTGCTTTAAACCGAAGCTTAGCTCATATGGCAATGAGCGTCTTGTGGGTTGTTTCGTGGGGCTCCTTCGTTCACCATCTTGGCTGTAGGCTTGTGGGCCTACGATTGGATGGCGGCAGACGAGACCTAAGTCTAAGCAGAACATGGCTGCCCCCCTGCTCAGGGAAAGGATAGAGAAGCAAATGAAAAGACGATTAACGTCAGGAGGGCAGTGAGATGGGAGACTTAGACCTCGCCAAGGAAAATTAAGCCCTTGCCCTACTGCTTACAGCCAAGATGACATGCAAGATAGCGATGGAAATGGAAGTGGAACACTCCTGTTCTACCAAGGTTCTTGCCAGTGTTCCATTAACCTTCAAAGATATACGACCCAGAAGAAGCTCATTGCTATTGAACGAAACTTCGGTTTATAGAAAAACCATTCACACGGAAACTACCGTGTTTTTTCATAAGAATGACCACAGAATCCTAAAAAAAATCTAATAATAATTATGTGTTTCTAGCCGCTTTTGTGCACGTGATGATAGAAGGGATGCGTGATTTTTCACACAAAACTCAGGTTAATCTCTGAAGATTTCAGGAATTTGTTCCCTGCAAATCGTATTCCCTTCTGCCTGACAATAACTGAGGTTAAGTCTGAGGTTCTCAATTTCGCGTTCGATCTCCTCATATCAACCATGATGTGACTGACAATAAAGAAGAACTAGCCTCACATTTGTCAGCAATGCTGTGCTCAATTGACAAGGCGACTTCAGTCAGAGATAAGAGAAACACAAGACACCATGTCCCAAGTTAGAATGTCCTGTAAAATTATTATTGTATGGACAATTTAAGGAATTCCAAAAAACTGCCTTATTGGGAATTTATGGGGGAAATGTATACTTCCATGTTAGACTTGCCATTTTCCGTTTTCAGAAATTTTTTCCTCCTCACTATCAGCGATAAGATCAAACTTTCCTAAGCATCAAAGACAACTTTTTTTTACTGCTTTGAATTTATTAGAAATGTAAATATTTTCGAATAATAGTATATATATACAATTGCTTTCTCTGCAAAGTGGAAGTATTACGATCTATCAAATTTTTCGAACATAAGTTTTCAGTAGAAATTGAAAACATTTTCGATATCGAATTCTCGTCGGAAAGACATGTTTTGAGGTCCTCTGTATCCGAAAAAAGGTTTTTTTTTTTGGTTTTTTGAAATTGATCTCTTTGGTGTGTGAGTGGTAACTATGGGGAAGATGGAGGTCAGCGTAATTAAAAAAAAAATTGGAGATTACAGAAAGTTCATACTTGATATTACGATTAACCAAAATAATAATTACGATTAATTAAGTACTTTTAAGTTTTAACCTGTAGTACATTGCTGAATGAATTTTTTTGTTTTTTTTTTTTTACTTTTCTCGAAAAACCTCCCCATCGATTTTCTTATATCGTGATTAATCAATTACTCATATATACAAATATAGAGCTAAGCACCAAAAGTGGGTGGAGCGAAGGATCCGCTCTGTTGGGAATTAAGGTACATGCCATTAAATGGTATACGGATGGGACTAAGACCATCGAAGGGACTGGGGCGGTGGTGGTTGGTCCAAGGATCAAACACTCGGAACCCATGGGTAGTTTCCCAGCATCTTCCAGGCGGAGATATACGCTATTAGAAGATGCGTTCAATTAACCTCGATAGGGGATTAGGAATCAGGAGATTGTAATCTTTCCGATGTTAAGCAGCCATTAGAGCATTGAGTGCATCATTATCAGCTCTAAAATGGTCGGGGAAAGCTAGGTAACCTAGGCAGGAGGAATAAGTGCCCTTGGTAGGTGCCGGGCATTTTTGGCATGGAAGGGATGAGATGACGACGCCCTGTGCCAGATAGGTGCTACGACCCCGCTTTTAGGGCTGGAACCTTTTTGTGGGGTTAGCGGCCAGTTTCTGTTGTAGGAACTTATGAAGGAGGAGGAGGCGAGGAAATCTCAACTCTTGTACTCCCTCGCCGGTTTGCGACAGGCTAAGATCTGCCTGGAGAATTATAACCAACGGAGATCGAAGGCCTGCATCGACTTGAGTAAGAACAAGCTCCGCGTTCTTACGGGTTTCTTCACGGGGCAGTACCGGGACACCTGGTGAAGCAGGGTTTGGAAAGTGACAGCTCATGCAGATTGTGTGGGAAGTTGGAGGAAACTCCATTACATCTCCTAACAGACTGCGAGGCTGCCACTCAGAGAAGATTCAAGAACCTGGGTGGCTACCAGATGGAGGAGGGGGATATACCCTCTCTAGAGCCTGTCAGGGTATTGGGATTCCTCAGGGATCTCAACCTGATGGAGGTTTTGTAGAACCGGATGTTCAAAGGACATCTGTTCGGGTGTTGTGAGCAATAACCTGCGACACCTAGGTGGCATAGCACAATAGATCGAAAGGTCGAAGTGCATTGGCCCCCCTTCAAAAAAAAAAAAAAAAATTGAGCTCAACTTTTTGTTTTTAAATTGTTTAGTTTCTTGCAATTTTCACGAGAAAGACAACAAAGAATTTCCATGAACTTGGTATGCAAACTATATATATAATATAGACCTATCACGTTGGTTTGAATTTTTTACGAGTAACAGATTTCAAGAGCTTTCTAAGGAAGATGGAAAGTCACAGTTCTCTCAGTGTAATTTTAAAGTTTAAGTCATCATGAGCAAGTAATATTGAACCTCATTAAATTTACTAAATAAAAGCAGGTTAAAAGGAAATTTTCCATCCAAATTTTTTGAAATATCTACAACCGACTTTATATCTACAACGGGATTAAACAAATAAAAAAATTAAAAATCTGTTGCTAAACACTCAAACGATTTTCTCTTATACTAATTGTTAATACAATTTAATCAAGAAATTTTCTTTAATATTGCAACATTTACAATGTTTAGGAATGCGCTGGCCATAAAAATAGTGGTGGGGGTTTTAATTGTATACCTGAGCGGCTGTATGTCAAAATCAACAATGCTTGTGCAAATTTAAATGTAAACTGAACTGACAGACATCCAGTATTCCCCATTAAAATCATTTTTTTTTTCAGAAAAATGTTTCAAATAAAAGTGATACGTTTCTATTTATGCAACAAGCATTCCCAAGTTTAAAGAAAATCGTTGTAACGGTTTTCCATAGAAAAAAATGCAAAAAAACACTCAAAAACCTATTCTGCAAAAAAACCTAATGTTTATTTAGTATATAACGTTCCTCTTTATCTTTTTGTGGTCCCGAGCCAGCCCTCGCCATCACTAAGAGGTTTTGTGATAGTCAGATCAGGCTTTGGGAGACGAGGGTTTTGGAGAAATGCTGGGAGGACACGCAAGGGTGCATCCAGGCTAAAATATTCATCAAGGAAACCAAGCAGTGGGTTTCAGACTACCTCCTGCCCCTTAGTTAAGATAGGACTGAGGACCTTGGTGGGTGTAGTGATCGGACACACATGGGTGTCTAGTCACTTGCATAATAAAGGGAGGACGTCCAGTCCCATATGTCTGAACTGTGATGATGTAGTTAGGGAAAACGGTGTATCACTACTTATGGTGTCCCCCGTTTGCTGGTACTAGGTTTCGTGTATTTGGGAGGGCATCACTCTCGCGGGATTGCCTGGTTGAGTTGGGGTTGAAGGATGTCTTGGGATACTGCAGAACGGTAGACTACCGGGGAAGATTAATGAGGGGGGATGAATTAAGGGGAAAATGAGGTGATGAAAGCCATATAGGCTTAGGTCCCAAGCCAATAGGCACCCAGTTTTCAATAATAATAATAATAATAATAGTATATAACGCTACTGTTCCCTCCCCCTCCCCAAACATAAAAAATCAATTTTCCTGGGAAAATGGTTTGAAATAAAAGTGTTAGATATTTATGGTGTAAATAATAATATATAAAATTTAAAGAAAATCCCTGGAAAATAATTCGAGAAAACTTACTGAAAAACTGAAGAAAGAAATCATCCAGTAAAGTTGCACTTTCTGGTGATGGATTTTGCCCGCAATCTTCATGTCTGAGGAAATACAAAATATTATTTCCGGTGAAATATAAATAGGTGAAACATATATTTCCCCCGTGCTCGGTCTTAACTTGCATTAGGAAGGGCCCTGAACTGAGTGGGGACCCTTCAGTACCTTGTGGAAGACAGACTGAGAAGGGGAAGTTCTCCACTCCGATACGGCGCGTCCCAATGGCTGATAGGGAACGTTCCTATAGATATATAGGTCAGGTGTGAATAGCCAATAAACACCCGCGGATCAACTGAGGACATGGCATAGGGCAGCAGCTATGCCATTACTAGATCTAGGCTGTGGAAGAAAAACTTCCAGCAGGCTGCAATACTAGACAGGCGGCAATCGCATTATGATTTTACCGGCTGTGATACTACGGTGCAGAAAGCAAGGAGAAACTACTGCACTATTTTCTCAAGCATAACCACAGATAAATGGAAGTAAAACAAATAATGGCCCCAAGCGACCGGCGTCCTTTCAATGGGACAGGGGCGCGAAGAATCCCCGGGCAGGAATATAAATATAAATTTAATATAACTAGTTTGAAACATATAGCAACGTGGACCATAAGAACACTCTATGAGGCAGGCAAACTATTAACAGTAATATTAGAAATGGAGAGGCTAGAAATACAAGTATTGGGCCTTTCCGAAGTTCGATGGCCAGATTCTGGAAATTACACCATGGATAACAAAACCTGGAGAACACAGTCATGGTGTTGTATTATTATCAACAAAGAATTGCAACAATATGTGACTAATTTTATTCACTTCAGTGAACGTATGATACTACTCCAACTTAAAGCACAACCTCTCAATATAAATCTGATCCAAGTGTACGCCCCAACAACAGATAGCACTGATACAGTAATAGAAGATTTTTACGCAGACTTAGAAAACTTAACGAAAAACTAAAGAAGCATGAAGTAACAATACTCATGGGAGACTTCAATGTCAAAGTTGGTCGAGGAAAAACTGGTAATATTGTAGGAAACTTTGGGTTAGGAGAGAGGAGACAGACTAGTCCAGTACTGCCAGGAAAAAGAATTAGGCATAACAAACACATACTACGATCTACCCCCACGAAGACTATACACGTGGACTTCACCCAGAGAGAACGACAACAAAATAAGTTATAAAGACCTAAAGACTTTAATAAAAGGTATACGAATGGAATATAAAGTGTAAAAACGTACCCCAGCGCAGATGCAGATACGGACCATAAATCTATTACTAGCAAAGTTCAGCTTAAAGCTCAAAAAAACAAATAAAAAAGACAAACCCTTGAAAATAAACCTTAAGAGAATAAAAGATAATGGCTTAAAACAACAATTAAATACAGAAATACGTAGAACAACTGAGGGAAGCGCTGAATGGGTCAATATGAGAGACGGTATACTGAAGGCTGGAAAAGAAGTTCTAGGTGAAGAGAAGAAAACAACGAAACAACGCTGGATGGCACCGGAGATAGACGAACTAATTAACGAAAAAAGAAAATATAAAAACAAAGATGAAACCAGATATAAGTCACTTCAAACCAAAATAAAATATGAAATTAAAAATTACAAAAGAGAAATGGATGGAGGAGGAATGCCAAGAGCTAGAGGAACCTAACAACAAACACGACACCTCCAACTTACACAAAAGACTGAAAGAATTAACAGGCAACAACAAGAATGGAGGAGTAGTTACAGATGAGAATAATTAAAGAAATCTGGGAGCTACATAATGCAAATGTTTGATGACGATAGAGAATATGAACAAGATATGAGTAGAGAAGAACAATATTTACAAATCTCACCATCGGAAGTAAAACATGGTATAAAGAATGCAAAAACAGGAAAAACTCCATGCCCGGACAAAGTTCCAGTAGAACTACTAAAAGCCTTAGACGATGATAATATAGCGAGATCACCCATATCCTTAACCAAATATACAAAAAAAGGTAACATTCCAGAGGAATGGCTGAAATCAGTCTTTGTACCCCTGCCCAAAAAATAACAACCCCAGAACATGCAATGATTATAGATTAATCAGCCTAATGTGCCATCCATTAAAAATTCTACTGAAGATTATTCAGAACAGAATATATAAGAAGTGTGAGGAGCAGATAGATGAAACCCAGTTTGGATTCAGAAGCGGGGAAGGGGAACAAGAAAAGCACTATTTGTAATGACAGTTCTTTTGCAGAACTGTCGAGAATACAACAAGACCGCATACATATGCTTCATAGAATTCTGAAAGGCCTTTAACCGGGTACAGCATACGAAGCTAATAGATTAGCTGAAAAACATCAATTTAGACAAAAAAGACATTGAAATCATCAAGTACATTATACTGGAATCAGCTGTCATAGTATGTGACAAAATGTTGAAATCCGTTAATTATGATTCATAAAGAATTTCAGTTGAATGGAAAATTTAATATCATAAAATCTTATTCACAGTAAAATGAGTAAAAAAATATTTTTAAACTATCAATGTAAACTATAAAGAAACCCAAAATAAATTAATTAAATAATGGAAATTCCATTTATTCATAAAGTGGTAACGTTAACTTAGGAAATAACACTTTATGTTTGGCAAAGTGAAAGGTGTGAAATGGAAACAATATAAAATTCGGAAGTATCGATTACAACTTTTAAAGACCAATATATACCTAAACTAATAAATACAATACGTGAAACATTCACCTCTACTGGGACTTCCCAAGTTTGTCTAAAGCAAGTAATTGCTAATTTTATTGTTGTATATTTTTATTAGCAACTTTTAAGGACTATTTATACAAAAATAATCGGCTACTATTAAAATGTAATATGACATACGTGTAATTTTTTTTTGAGAATTGATACAGTTAAGAAAGAATGTTGAATGGAAAATTACATAAAATCTTTTTATTGTTGGTTAGATTGCGTGTGTTTCAAAGCTCTTAACTGAGGAGTGTTTTCTTTTGGTCTAGGATTTTTTTTTGTTTTTTGCGAGGATAATTTAATAGTAGTGACGGAGAGGTGGAGCTGGCCTGACGTATCGCACCAACTTGGAGCACTTAAGTTTTATTTCGTAGTCCGCTTCCCCTAAAAGTTTCTTGACTTTGAAACTCCAAAAAGCCTCCTTAAATGAACTTTTTCGGAAGAAAGTTTCAAACAGAAGTGAACGAAATCCAGGTAGATATAATTTGTATACAAACTTTAATGAAATCCATGAAGTTTTAATGGAAAGAATCGGAGTAAACTGAAAAAAAACTGTTCAGTAAATACGCACTTCCGATCAATCGCTTTTTCTTTTTTACTCAGAATTTTGGCAATATTTTTAATTCTAATTAATATTATTTAAATGATGGAATTGTTTAATAAAGTAAAATAGCACTTTAGAGATAACCTAATCCCACCCTT
>JAAEAF010006695.1:0-55995 GCA_011037195.1 Triatoma infestans
TGAGAACTGGAATAAGAGAAAGTTGTTTAAGTGTTTCACACCAGATTTTTTTTTACTTTCTCCTTACTCCATGGTAAAGAGGAAGTATTACGAACGTATTAGATTTTCGAAATAGAGTTTTTATTAGAAATAAATGTTTCGAAATCCTCTGAGGGCGAAAAAATGTTTTTAGCGAATGGTCCTGTTTATGTGTGTGTGTATGAAGAGATCTCAAAAAAAAAAAAAAAAGAGAATCGCAAGGAGCTCCAAACTTGCTTGCACCGTTTATATACTAATATTGCATCTGACCGGAAGTTTTTGGGAGAATCCTTTAACCAGAAGGGCAACTATACTGACTTTTTTTTCTTTTAATTTGAGGCGCGTCAACATCTATAGTCATTTGCGCCCATAGCCTTCTCAGTGCACTACCAGCCTCCGAAATGTTCTTCCCTCTACAGACAACACTGCCCATCCCAGTGACCACTACTGGACAGTGACCTGTAGAAGCATTGGTAGAATTCCAAATTTGAGGAAAGACGGTTAACCGGAAATGCAAAACAATACAGAACAGGTTTTTGGAATTTTCTCAAAAGCAACTATAACGATTTCCTTTAAGATACAGAGATATAAACCAATCACGTTTATTAGTAATATTTTTTTTTTGAAAATTTGCAAATATTTTGTATTCGTTCAATGTTATTGGCAATGTAATCACTTCTATTACTTGTGCCTGGGGATAGAGGTACCTCCATATTTATGTTACGACAAATGAATAAACATTTGATGTTTAAAGAAAATTTGTCATTTCATATAAGTAATGCCTATTTTTTCAGGCGGGCTTAACGTCCAACTACCAAATTAGGTGTCGTGGACGGAGGCGGAAGCACCTACATTACTATTAACATTTTTTAAACAAAAATAAAATTTAGTTATTATACGCTGGACTCGAACTGGGGTCCTCCCACTTACAAGTCCATGCTCATAACCACTACACCAACACCCGCCCTCATTTCATATAGGTAAATTTAATTAATTATAATATGGTAGGGTAAGCAGAAGTCATGTGTTTTTTTTCACTCCTAATTCCATTCCTCACCGGAAGTACCATTTTACAAGTTTTTTTTTTTTTTTTACCTTTTTTCTGATTTACTCAAAAATGGACTCCAAAGACTTTCTTTAAACTTGGTATATCAACTTCACATACAAAGAGCTACAACTTTTATTAAAAACATTTCTCCGGGAAAATTCATTTAAGGCCACTTTTGGTTGAGGAATGAGGTTAAGTTTTCCTCTAAAGTGCTTTTTCAGTTTATTATACAATTCTGTCATCTAAATAATATTAATTATAATTAAATGTGTTGTTGAAAATTCCGAGTTTGAAAAAAAATTGGATAACCGGAAGTGTTTTTTTTCCTGAAATGTATTTTTCAGTTTTCTGGTGTTTTTTTTTGTTTTTTTTTACTTTCATGCGCTTTTCTCGGAAATGGTTCAGACGATTTTCTTCAAAATTAATATATCAACTATACATACAAAGATGAAACATTCTCTGGGAAAATTCATTTAGGCTACTTTTGGGGGAAGGGTGGGTTTAGGTTTTTTTTAAAGTGTTATAAGGTTGATTATACAACTTCTACTAATCAAATAAACAAAATAAATTACAAATAAATAGACGGCTAAAATTCCGCGTTTCAAAAAAAAAAATTAGTAAACCGGAAGTGCGCTTTTACTGAACATTTGTTTCGAAGAATTTCCTCAAATTTGGTACACAAACTCTTAAAATTTGTCAATTACAATTTTGAAAATTAGAGTAAGAGAAAGTTGTTCGGATTCTTGAATCTCAAACACACCTCAAAGAACCTCAAAACATGTATTTCTTGACGACGTCAAGAGAAAATAAAAAGAATTGTGTAATAACAATATTAAGAACAAATTAGTGACTATTTCTCCTGTTTTTTTTTATGCAAAAAACCTTGTTTATCAATAAATTATTATCATTCTCCTCATTAATGCAAATACACCAAAATAAATTGATGTAAGATTTCCAATTATATACAGTGAATTAATTGTGGGAAACATATTTGCGAAGGTATAATCTTATTGTTACCAAATATAGAATATGGAATTTCTTATAAGTTGTTTTGTTTTGTCCATCTGCTTGGTCACTTAGAAACAAAACAAAACAAAAAGTTGAGCACTAGGAAAGCTTTCTTGTTATTTTGTGCCTTTGTTGACATTATTTCTATAGGCCAAAGGTCGCATGGTGATTAATGGTTACCCTTCTCTTATATACCATCTTCTCTTTTACCCATAGCTAATGGTAAATTTTACAATTATTTTTGACTGCTCATTTATTCATGGCTATTCCAAAAGATTTATATATATTTATAACAGTACAATCTCATGTTTATATGATCTTGTGAAGGAAATGGTGATATAAAAAATACTCAAATGTCTTGTTGTTGCACCATTCTATGAATGCGTAAATGTCTATCTTTAAAGTACTTTTGCAATACTTCGTGGACTACGAATCCCCATTATACATAAAATTAAGAACAATATAATGTCTTCTACAAACTCTAGGGTAATGAAAAATTTTTTAACCGAAAATTGTGAATTCTTTTGAGAAATTTTTGTGGGTGGTTACCATGGTTTTTTCCCCCCCACTAGTATAAACACTAAAATACAAAATGGCGGACTTACATTGGATCTTGCATTGCTACCTAATAATTCTTTTGCTGTTTTTTTCAACAATGGAATGAAAATTTTGAGTTTTTCCCTTTACAGCTCATATTAATTTTATAAAGCGGTAAATATTATATTAGAAATAATTTGATTTTTTGCAATTTTTTTTTATAAAAAAAAAAACTTTATTGCACAACTTGATAAAGTATAAAATACCTAAAGAAGGGAAAATTAGTAAACTAAATTTTTCATAGAAATAATTTGCTATAAATAAATTGGCCAATCACAGTGTAGAAGTGAAGATGTTAAATGTGGGCCTGGTCCGAATGATAATTCTAAATTTCTGATTGGCCTAACATTCACTCACATTTTACGCCTTCACTTCTACACTGTGATTGGCTAATTATTCATAGCTAATTATTTCTATGAAAAATCTAATTTAGAATTTTTGTTACTAATTTTCCCTTCGTAAGTATTTTATAATTTATCAAATTGTGCTTTAAAAATTTGTTTATAAAAAAAAAATCAAGTTATTTCTAAAATAAATTTACAGTTTTATAAAATAAAGAATAAAAGATATAAAGAAAAGAATTCAGAATTTTCCTTCCATTCTTGAAAAAATAGCAAAAGAATTAGGTAGAAATGCAAGATCCAATGTAAATCGGCCATTTTGTATTTGGCCTTTATACTAGTGGGACAAAATAAAATTGATAGTAATCACCCATAAAAAAATTTTCAAAGAAATTCACAATTTTTTGGTTAAAAAACGTGTTTCTTTTACCTAGAGTTTGTAGATAAGTCATTATATTGCCCACAATTTTATGTATGTGGTGCAGTCCATAAAGTATTTGTAAAAGAACTTAAAAGATGGAAATTTACGCAAGAGTTAATTTAATCAAAATCTAGTTTTTCGCAACAATATAAAAAAAAAGGAATCGAACTTAAATTATTAGTGCAATTAAACAAATAAATTATAATAAGAAGAAGCTTTATATATATTAGAGTACGAAAAACTACAGACTACGTAACTATGTAAATTGGAGTAAATGAATTGTGAGTGTTTCAGATCAGATTTTTTTTTTTTTTTTCATTTTACATGGGGTTTTAATTTTATTTCTCTCATTGTTTCAGATTGCGCGCGCTGCTTTGGCAGTTGCAACGCGGTGAAATTTCTGCCGATATGTTGCAGAAAAATTTACTCTATGCAGCTAAAGTGTTGGAAGCTGTTTTCATTGACGAAACGAAGTGAGTATAATAAATGATTTTCTATAGAATAAGTATAGAAAATAATGAATATTACTTATTACATTGTTACAGGTGCCGTACATACACTAACAAGGTATAATAACTGATATTGTTATGTCAGCGTAATTTGGATTTCTGTTAATTTTTTTTTTTTTTTTTTCGTTTACGTGTTCACTACTTCACATTTAATTTTTTTTTCAAATTATATAGTTTTTAAAATTAAAGTGTGCAAATGCAGTTTATTTATTTTATTTTGCTTTTCTATTTAAATCCATATTTTTAATTTTAAAAAAAAAACACCATCCGGGTAATAAATCCTGCTGCATTTCTCTTTATTTATTTTTTTTATCTTGCCAACTGATTAACATATATAATAAAATTTAAAAACTTTCTATCTGTATACAGTAATTGAATTGAGTTCCTGGTAGCTGCATGTGGAAATACATTTCTCATTAAATGCAAATAAAAAAGATTAATAAGATGGTTATTTTATATTTTTCAAAATGACCTTTTTGGTTCTTGCTTTTAATTATTTTGATATAAGAAATATTTTACTGTAATTGCTGCCCATTTATTTAAATAACGAGATTTCTACATTCTGTAAATGAGATTTTGTTTTTAAAATAGGTTAAAATTGTTTTTAAAAAATAAAAATAAAAATATTAAAAGGCTGTATATAAGTAACAAACTGGAATACATTTCTAGTTGATTATATTTTATTACATTTATATACAACCACTTTAAAAGGGCCACAAGATCAGATCAGGTTAATAGCAGCGACTTTCTGAAGAGCGATGATGGATTTCCCCTACATTATTGAGCCAGATTACAGAGCCTGAAACTGTGAAGGCTAATCGTCTATGTGTGATTAACAAACCAGTCAATAGTCTACTTAATGCAGGTTTCCCAAGTACATGCCACAACTAATTAATCAAATTATGATGCTGAATGCATCACATTAATTCGTTTTCTGAAAAGCACGAAAGCCCTTAGTTTTGGCGAATAGGCTACCAGTGGGCAACTCCTTAGCCAATTAAGTTTAAGTGCATTGAAAATGGAAAACTTCTAACTAAGATGGTCTGGTTTCTATCGCGAATTTTGGAAAGACGTCTTACTTTTCTCATGCTTAGAAATCTTCACACTAAGCTTACAGTAACTAGAAGCATAGATTTCTGCATCGTGAGAATGTGTTTTCCTGTAAGGCTGATACTCTCGGTTCTTTGAGTGGAATCCTTTCTCACGGGAATAAAGCCACTGGACCAAGCAAAGAGACTTCTGTCAAGCTCGTGAAATCTCGCAATTCTATCGCTAAGAGTGCTAATTACCTTTTCTTCAAACTGTGGCGAGCGCAAAGTTTGGATTTAAAGGAACGGCACTACTTGCCATGATTAAGCCGGATTATATCTATTTTTTTTGTCCTTATTTTTTGTTTTTTTTTACCGCAATAAGCCATAACTAAACTAAGGTGGTAGTTTTCAAGTAAACCACCTGAAATTGGAAGGCTTATACGCACCACAGTTCTCATTTTCAAGCAGGAGATTAAAAAACCTCCTAAGCACTGTAGTCAGCCTTATACCACAAAATGCATCAATCCATCATATCTGCTATCCTACTCACTAACAAAATAGACAGTGATTCACAATGTAGGTGTCACCATTCTTGTATCATTGACAAGTTGCATGGTGGACATTACTATATTCATGATTAGAAATATATAAGCACATCATTGCCAAATCTTGCGTCTTGAATGCCAAGAAGTTCGAGGGGAACCTAACATACTTGTACGAATCCTTACGCACAAAGTTACTATGTTCAAGTTACTTCTTCGCCTGATTTTTGGTGTTCTGATCAAAATTAGTCCCTGCCTCTGTTACCGGCTTTAAATTGTCATTGAAGGAACGACGGTGTAGTCAGCCTTCCATTATTTTTACATGTATCTTAACCAGTGCCTTAGTTCCTAAGCCGTATATTTATTTTCATTAAAACAAAAATTTGGTTAAGGTAACAAATTTAAGCTCAATCTAGAAATGACAAAATAATAAAATAAATATTAAAGAGCTTTGAAATGAAGCTGCCTACCAAATATATTTCCCCAAAAACTTGCCTCCTAGTTTCTATAATGGAGTTGATGAGGAGAGAAATTAGGTTTGATTAATTAGACGAGATATGAAGACACTGTTATAATATAGCTTTAAGTTTACACAAACTGCACTGGGCTTGTAATGATTTTATAGAATAAAGGGTTAGAGTAGAGATATGACACGATGCGATGTATATGGTTTAATCTGATAGATAGATAGATATGGATATCCTTAGGTAGATTCTCACTGGCTTATATACAGGTTCTCCCACTCTAGCCTGCTTAAGTCAGAGAGTACCAGAGAGGGTCTGCCTTCTCTCTCTTAATTCTCTCGTCTGTCTGCTCTCTCTTGCTGATGTAATTCTCTCTTGCTATTACATTTCTAAACTAATAAAATTTTATATTTCCCCCCCAATTCAAACCACAATGTGAAAGTACGGTCTTTTAGGTATTCGCGGCCATTTTCATAAAAAAAAAAAACTTCCGAGTTTCCGAGTTGAGACTTGCGTCAGTAGCTTGCTAGAAATTGACATTTCGCCTACTTTGCAATGAATTTCTTGAAGGTCGTTACAACTTGAAACCTAATGATGTGAAGCAAAGCATTGTTCCCATTAGCTTCCAAGGTGTAAAGATCCTCAGAAATTTCATTGTAATGTCCAGCAAAACCACTAACACCGAGACTCAATCCGGAAACGCAAATATTTTTTCAATGTGGTAGTGTTATATTTACACGCTCTCAATTTCCATTTTCGGATTAAAACATGCCTTTTAATTTCCATTTAACTTAAACTTACATTTAATTAATTAATGTTTCCTATGTAATCCCAAGAACTCTTCTACAAATGCTGTATACATTTTAGCTACATAAACTTCCCTATCTTTTCATGATTTACTTAATGTCTTAAATTATAAAAAAAAAATATATATATATATAAACGTGGCATTAGTTTTTTTACTACGTTTTTAAATAATAATTTAAATAAATGAATTTTTTTTCACTATTTAATTTAATTCTAGTAAAGACAGTTGTTGCTGAAATGATTAGGTTGAATTTTATTATTGATTTTCTATGAATATATTTTTATTCAATATATTATATTTTAAAAAAAATAAGGAAAATATTTATTGAAATATTATTGGATCTCTTGCTTATCTCATCTTTATTACTTATATATCTTTTCTCTTTCACCACCCATAGATATATATTATATATATATGTACTCATTTTCCTCTTCTCTTTTGGCAACTTCTTAAAACAGTCTTCAAATATGTCATCTTTATCCACGTCAAAAATTATTATCTTTTATGGAAAAAAAGAAGAAATAATGTTTATTTTGGTGTGTTTGTTGTGTTCTTCACTTGATATTTCTTTAATTTTCAAATTTCTAATCTATCTTTCTAGATGATTTATCAATGTTGTGCACAATTATTCTTTAATCGCCCAGGTTTGGTCATTAAATTAATTTTTTATCTTTTACGTATTTATTTATTTATTTATTTTTTTTTGCGTTATTTATTTATTTATTTTGTTTGTCTTTTATTATTTATTTTCGGAAAATTTATCCAGTTTTGAGGACGAGTGACATGATTTTTGCGGACTTATTATTATTAGTTAATAGTTTCTTATTGTATTAGTTTATTGTTAACTTCGACAGTTACATTTTCATTATTACATACAACTTACTTTCATGGAGAATCCTGAAGGGAAATTACATTCATTCTTGTTATATTTATTATTCTGCTACAATTTTTAATGGAAAAAGTTTTTGAGTAAATTCTTAGTTTACCCCAGCTTATTGGATGTGAAGTATGTAAACTATTGTGTGTAGTACATGCTCAACGTTTTGTTTACGATTCGCATTCAAAGGTCGGATTTTTTATTTTCTTTTTTTTTTATTATGTTTTTATTAGTTTTTTTTTTTTTTTTTTTTTTTTTTTTTTTTATAGTTTTCTTTGATTCGTTTTCTCCTTGAAAAATGTTCATCCCTGATAGTTGTATTACTGCAGATGTGCAGGAGTCTGCAGGGCTGTGATGTGTGTGGCGTCCCACCATTGTTACTGTATAGTGTAAGGGTGCGGATGTTGACCAGGGCGGAGCCGAAAGGTGGTGATGGTGTTGGTGAAGTCAATATGTCTGGAGTGTCTGAAGCAGAAGAAGCTGGCCATTCAACACGCAGAGCTACAGAGGATGTTCATCCGGAGCAGAAGAGTGGGACAAAACCATGTGTTCAACATCATCACAGCCAAAGAAGACTTAGAGCGCCGGTCTGGGCTTCAAGGTCGACATTTAAAAAAAAAAAAAAAAACACAAAAAAAACTAATTTTACCGACAAGACCGTTACACTATTTTACAAAACAACAATAATCTCTCTCTGCCAGATTTTTATTCTATTTTTTTTTTTTTTTTTTGCATAAATTGAGTTTATTGTAAAATATACAGAATTTAATATTTCCTAATTTTATCAGAATTTACATCAAACTCTACTATCATTTTCAGCGCTATCAGATAAATACAGATGATTTAGATAATTACTTTTTGATTAGCGTACCTCATTTGCAACTAAATAAACGTAGAGCAGTTTGTTTTCAGCAATTACTTAAAATAAGACGTAATAATTTTTTATTTTTTTTTGAAGATTGGTCACATAAAAACAAAAACAAAAAGTGATTCTATTCTTACTGATGTTCCGCAAAATTAAATTCCATCTTCAGAAATAGAAAATCCATATGTACAAAAGGTATCCGTTAAGGCTATTATATTGTAACGTTTTTCCCCGTGAACTACTTACTGCAACTAGTTTCTAAGTGGGTTTGTTTAGACAAAACACTAAACTTCAAAAAAAAAAACAAAAAAAAAACACCAATTTATTGTTTAACACAATAAATTACAAATAAAGCACTTAAATAGTCATTAATGCACAGTTTAAACCAACAAAAGTTCACTTAGTTCACTTTTTATTTACTATTCACAAACGCACACTCCGTTTGTAACAATACTGTCTTTTTTATTATTATTTTTTTCTCTTGGCGCATCGACTTATTCTTATTATTATTATTATTATCATTATTATAAAAGAGTTTAATGTACGAAGTGGGAGATACCTAGCCGAAACCATACCCTCTCACCTCCTCTCTCCTTTATAGAAGAGGAAGAAAAAAAAGCGACGGCGACGACTCCACCATCGCATCACCCCAGACCCGGATCCACCCATTGCCTATCGCTGGGTCCAGACACCCTTTAAACTCTAAACCTAAACACTCACACACCATAAACCATTCATATCAATAAATACATGCACACACATTTGCTAAAAACTTATTTACAATACCTAACTCATTCACACCAATAAATATTCCCATCCTAATGAATACTTTCATAAGTCAAAGTTCTACTTCAATCAAGCCAATAAATACTTACACACGTTAAAAAAAAAAAAAATAAACCTACCAACTAAACTACTTCGAACTCATTCCCGCTAATCACTCTCACACATATTAGATACCAAATTGAACCCTTTCTTTTCCCTTCATAACAATATGAACAAATTTCACCCAGATGTGAAATGCTTTTCCTCCAAGTGCATCTTTGCATTCTAAACTTTGATGATTCTTCCTCTGCAATTCCTCAACAAATATCTTTCTTTCTTCACTCCACCGGTCACAATCAAACATCACATGCAGTGTAGTTTCCTCCATTCCACATAAGCAGCATGGGTCTTCTTTTAAACGAAATCTAGCCAGGTAAGCTCCAAAGTTTCCGTGCCCACTAATTATTTGTATTTTAAAATAGTCTGGTAAAAACCATTCTGCCTTCCCACGCCACTCCAAATCTGGAATCCAGTCAAAAGTTCCACGACCCTTATCTGAAGCTTCCCATCTTAATTGCCATTTTCTCAACATTAGAGAGTATAGTGTTCTTTTACACCCGCTACCTCTCAACACATTGCCACCGAAGGCCACTTCACCTTGGACTCTCAACTTATATGCCGCCCATCTCCTTTCCACCTCCAAGTCTATAGGCACTAAACCACCAATCACCAATACAGCATCCGTTGAAATTGTCCTATAAGCCTTAATCATCATTAAAGCTACCTTTCTTTGGCCAGATAACAGTGCTATGCGGTGATAACCCTTTAACTTGTCCCCCCAAGCCCCTGCACCATAAATAACTATTGTTTTGAACATCCCTTCATATACTCTCAATAGAGTGCTGTAGTTAACTCTGTGTTTCTTTGCCAATCTCAGAAGACTAACGAAGGCCACAAATCCCTTATTTGTAACTTTCTCTATGTGAGTAGTAATCCCTAAGTTTTTGTCCAGATTAATTACCAAGTACTTTACACAATCTACAGCTTTCCATTTTTGATTTCTCAAAAGTATTCTCGGCATCCTTCTACTATCAAATTTTCCCTTTAGCATCATTACAACCGTCTTGTCTTTTGATAACTCCATTTTATTTTCCTCACACCATTTAAGCACTCTGACCATCATCTCCTCCCCTCTTCGATCCAACTGCACCCTAGAATCTCCCCACACTACAATTACACCATCATCTGCAAAAGCAACAAAATCCCAAAAATCAGTACCTACATTCCTTATGCAATCATCAAAAACGATTTTCCATAACTATGGACCCAAGACTGATACCTGAGAGCACCCTCTGCTAACCTTTTTTTCCCACTGTTATGTTTGATAGAGTCATCTCTACCCATCTTCCTTTCAGATAATCTCTTAAAACTCTATAAATGTCTCCTCTGACTCCTTTTTTAAATATTTTAATCAAAATCCCCGGCCACCATACCCAATCAAAAGCTCCTTTTATATCCATGAATATTCCCAAAATATACTTCTCACCTCTTCCCTCAACAATAGCCCTAAGCCTCATCATAGCATCTTCCGTTGACCTGCCCTTCATAAAACCATATTGCTTGCAAGAGACCCTTTCATAGAACAAGTTTTCCAATTTATACACAATAATTCTTTCTAATATCTTGCCCAAAACCGGTAGCAAACAAATCGGTCTATATGATCCAACTTGTCGAGTATCGCTTCCCTCAGATTTCAACAAGGCTATAATTTGACCGTTCTTCCATGCTTCGGGAAAATACCAAATGTAAAACATCCATTGTACATCGCTACCAATATACCCTTTAATTCTTCCCATGCTTCCTTTACAAATTCTAGGGACATACCATCCAAGCCCGGAGCTTTTCCATTTTTTCCTACGATCAGTGCCTCTCGTACCTCCTCTACTGTTACATTACAGATCTCCTCACCTCCCGTCTGTTTTAATACCTCTCCTCTAATTGTCTTATGAACCTCATAATCCTCCACTTCATTGTCATCAATTATTAGCCCATTTAACAAAGCATTTGCAGATTGTTCCCATTTTATTACATCGTCGCCACCTACAGCCGTGATTGCCTCAGCAGGTTTAACCTTCTTTGTTGTCAGTTTGTAAACTAAACCCCAGTAGTCTCTTGACATTTCATCCTCAACAAATTTCTTCCAGCTATTTTCTTTTTCTTCCTTTATTTTGGACTTGTACTTCCTCAAATGTACCCTATATTTTCAAGTTTCCTATACGTTTTTGCTCCTCAACCTTTTCCTTCTGCGCTTCCCTTCGTAATTTATAGACTTCCTTTTTCAAGTTCGTCAGTTGTTCACTCCATCAGTTTACCGCCTTCGCTCTCAGTTTCCTTCTTGGGACAGCTCTCTTAGCCGCATCCATTATACAATACGTAACTTCTGTACAAATCCAACAACGTCTCTCCTGCACCCTATTTTTAACAATAATGTCTGTAAAACTGACTGTTGATCCGGTGGAAAAGGGTCTGGAAGATTCTCGAACATTCTGGAAAGAGCTAGAGCGCGCCGCCAGTGCTTCCTAGCAGCCATTAGGAGAACTTGAGGTGCCTGCTTTCTTTCCTAGATGGCACCAGTGGCTGCGTTACAATATTAAATAGAGATGACTCTGCAAAGCTAGAAAAATTTGTTTATGACAAGAGATTATTTAATATGTACATATATATTATTTAAAGTAAATCGAAAAAAATCTCATTGACTTTCTTTGACTGCAATTGTTATAATTATGATAGGCATTTTCTTGAAGTTTGGAAGTTATACTTAACCTATATATTTAGTTGATCATGGCCGTTTAGTTGGTGGGGAGTATATTTGTTGATTTTTTAATCTTAAAAACTATTTTATCTTTAATAATCTTTAAAGACTATGTGACAAAATTATAGACTATCTCAAAGGATAAAAATCAGCCTCCCAACAAAAAAGTATTAACTAGTAATTTAATGTTAAACTTCAGATGAATTTAAAATTGAACAGAAGTTAGGTAAAGAATAATAAGGAGGCTGAGTAATTAGCAGATAAGAAGATGGTCCATATTCATCCCAAAACCAGTTATTCGGAAAAAAAGTACCAAATAAAACTGATAGGTCTCTGTAGGTGTGCAAGTTAGTATTTTAAGTTTTTAAAGCAGTGAAGTCATTTTCGGAAAAATACAGAAAAACTAAAAAAAATAACATATTAGTCACTATTTCTGAAAATCGAGTTTCTTTAAACTTGGAATGCTCGCAATGCAGTTAATATTTCTTCAATTAAATCAGTGGACACTTGGAAAAATTAACGTTCCAATTTCCCCCCCAAATCCCACAGGAAAAAGCAATTTTTCTAGGAAAAATGTTTTAAAGAAAAGTGCTATATGTGTGAAGTTAGTAAGCAATGTTTAAAGAAAATCGTTAGACTCAAAAAACAACTATTGATTAGAGTCACATTTCCGATTGATGGAGTTTGACGATTGATGGAATCTTCTTGTCGAATGCGAAGGTGTATTTATACGACGGAATAGTGGATTTGAGCTTCCTGCGATCTTTCGTTTTTTGAGATTTTTGTTCTCACAAATACAACTCAAAAAAATGAGATGGCCGATACCCTGGCTTAGAAAGGCGTTGCTCCTCCCCTTTTTGGGGCCTGAACCCTTCTGTGGAATAAGTGACCAGTCTCTTCGGGAAGAACGCAGACAGAAAGAAGAAGTGAAGAGAGCACATCTCTGGAAAATCCTTCCAGATCTATGGCAAATCCTGCCTCATTCCAATAATTATTACAGTACACTTTGGAATTTGATAAATGGATTTAAGTGCTTTTAAAAGATCCTCCCGGACGTTCTTTCCAGCCAACTCTTTCAAAATTTCATGTCTCGGGACAGAATTGAATGCAACCTTTAAATCTAGAAATGCTAGATAATGCTTTTGTCCGACGCCTTTTCCAACATTATTCTCAGAGGGTATATACGGTCCTGAGTTTGACATCCATCCAGATCTAAAACCATGAAAATTTAATTGTGAAAATTTAACATATTTACAAAATTTTATCTTACAACTGTAAGAGAAAGAAACTATTCACAAGATTTTTCTCTGGACTTAATATTTATAAATAAAAATATACGAGTGAAGGTAGGTAACGGTAACTTGTGTCGGTATCGATAGAACACAAGGCGACTAAATTTGTGTCATTGATTATCTAAATATGATATTGTATTTATGCCAGGCAACGACCTAATCAATCCTAAAACACCTCATCAGTCAGTATTGGCTAGTATAAGGCCAAATGTCTCAGCTTTTCATTTTTACCTGCAAAAGATTTCAAATAAAAGGGAAAGGTTTATATACCATATAATGTATGTGAGAAGGAGAGAGAATGGATTTTAGAGAAATAAACTAGATGATATTATGAACAATGTATAATGAAAAGAACACATAAACTATAAGGAATTTACAATTGAATAGAAGTTAGGTAGAGATTAATAAAAAGACAGACTGGCTGAGTAATAAGAAGGTAGTAAATAGATAGGTTGCTGACTGGATTTACTGTTGTAAAAAGGTCGTAAACTGTCCTGCTATCGCTCTATTTATATAAATCAAACTTTCACCTTCCTAGTCTGACCCAGGTGGTGAGTAACTAACTTTTGATTCATTTAATGTGTGCTTCTCCGCTCTTCGAATCCTATGCATCTTCAATGACTCGGATCCCATTAAATACCATATGCAACTAATATTGTAAGTGTAAATAAAATTTCAAATAAAAAGTCGAATCTTCAAATCTTTTTTTTATTTTTTTTTCTTAGATTAAAAAAATTCCGAAACTATTAGGGAAGGTCGCACTTCCGCTTCCTGGTTTTATTTTCAAATTTGGAATTTTGATGTGCCTTCACACTGTATCGGGTTAGAAGGACGGGGATACAAATTTCCGGAACGTCAAGTATATGAAGAAATACTTTTTTTTTTTACTTCTATATGGCCATTTTCGAAAAAAATACATTCTAGTTACAAAATAAACTGCAATCACACCTTCTTCTAAGAGCTAACTATTTCAGAGTTATGATTTGCGATTTTCTTATGGTTTTTTTGTTTGTTTTTTTTAAGAACTTACTGAATTGTCTTTGTTTTCCTTCAATTTCTTTAAAATTAATAATCAGCATATACTGAAAGAGACGATGATTTTTCCTTTAATGAAAGCACTATTTTCATACCTCAGACAGTACTTTCATTAATGTAGTAAAGTATTGCCTATTTTTTCAGGCGGGCTTTACGACAAACTACTGATTAGGTGTCGTGGACGAATGCAAATAGGAAACATACTTTACTATATATTACTCATAATAATTAATCCATTAAATAAAATCCAAGGCGAAGACCGGCAATCAAAGCCAGTAACACAATACACCTCAGCTTTGCGGTCTGACTAAATATACTTATCACTGTTATTATCAAAACGTTTTGTACATTATTGTATAAATATTATATAGGGTGACCAGAGTTATATGCTCCACCCACTTTTTTTTTAAACGGCGGGAAATTTCGAAAAAATAGAAAACACGTATTTAATCATTTTTAGTCTAGTTTATTTTCAGTGATTGATCCATTTTTTTAAACCCCAATATCCCGAGATACAGCATCCAACTTTTTTTTTCAAGTGGAACATTATATTTTTTTTTGCATATTTTTATAGTACTTGAGCCTCTAAAAAAAAAAAAAAAAAAATTTAAAATCGGTTAGGTTTTTCAAAAGTTATGGTAATTTAAAATATGAAAAACAAATTTCAGTTTAATGTCAAAATTACCTTATTTTTTTCTTTAAAGAAGCTCTTCAAACTGGGCACCATCAACGGATAGGCAAGCCAAAGCTCTGGACTCCCACGCTCTGTTTGTAGCAGCACTTAGGTGGCAAAGTCAACATCTAGGCAGGCTAGATATTCGACGTTCCAGATCTTCGACTGAAGCCACGGGATTAAGGTTACTGTACACTTTATTTTTTAGATATCCCCACAAAAAATGGACAAAAAATGCACAATTTTATGGACTGATGAATCAAAGTTTACCAACAATGGCCTTCTTAATCGTTGGAACTTTAGAATATGGGCAGAAGAAAATCCAGAAGTTACCTTCGCCACACGCCATCAGGTTGTTTTTTCTACAAACGTTTGGTGTGGAGTTTTAGGAAACCAACTAATCGGCCCATACTTCTACGGAGGGAACTTAACTGGTGAAAGGTATCTAACTTTTTTAAGAGACATTTTGCCAGTTCTGCTTGAAGATGTCCCTCCAAAACGTCGGCTAGGTATGTATTTTCAACAAGATGGTTGCCCGGCACATAATGCGAGAGTTGTTCGACGTTACCTGGACATAAATTTCCACGAAAAGTGGTTAGGAACTCATGGTCCGATCCAATGGCCACCTCGATCTCCGGACTTAACCCCAATGGACTATTTTTTGTGGGGATATCTAAAAAATAAAGTGTACAGTAACCTTAATCAGTTGAACAGCTTCTTTAAAAAAAAATAAGGTAATTTTGACATTAAACTGAAATTTGTTTTTCATATTTTAAATTATCATAACTTTTGAAAAACCTAACCGATTTAAATTTTTTTTTTTTTTAGGAGCTCAAGCACTATAAAAATATGCAAAAAAAAATATAATGTTCCATTTGAAAAAAAAAAGTTGGATACTGTATCTCGGGATATTGGGGTATAAAAAAATGGATCAATCACTGAAAATAAACTAGACTAAAAATGATTAAATACGTGTTTTCTATTTTTTCGAAATTTCCCGCCGTTTAAAAAAAAAGTGGGTGGAGCATATAACTCTGGTCACCCTGTATATTCATCAGAGATATTATCCATGTTAGCTTGCTTCTTTTGGTGGTCATCGACCGTTTTCGGGCGTTCGCCCATCATCAGGATGTTTTTTTTTAATTTAAGGTGCGTCAACATCTGTGGTAATTGGCGCCCGGAGCCTTCTCAGTGCACTGCCGGCCTCAAAATTGGAAAATTGGAATATTGAACTGCCGGACAGTAAGCATATTGTAACCAATGAAATTCTCCTGAGGTGCGATTATCAGGATATTTTTGTCCAAACAGTGTGAGAACATAGACTTGCACAGGGCAAATTTACGAGTGTATCAACTAAAATTGCTCCCTGCAAGTCTATGTTATCATACTATTTTTACAAAAACATCCTGTTGATGGGCGAACGACCGAAAACTGTTGATGATCACAAAAAAAAAGCAGGCTATCATGGAAAATATCTCTGATACTTTCCAACTCTGCGGAACCAAAACACAGCAATATATATTTCTACCGTGGTGAAAAACGTTTAACACGAAACTGAGGAAACCGAAATATTTTTTCGTGTTAAATGATAAAATAGCGGTTTGTTTTCGTCCCGATTTCTCTACCATTGTACCCGTAAAAAAATAAGTCCATGTATTAGAAAAACATAAAATTCATCGAATTCGAAAACTAACTGTATAGTTTTGACAATGGCTGTGCCTTTACATACTCAAAGACAAGTGGAGACTTAGCAATAGTGGCAGCTATTGTTTATTTGTTTTTTCCGTCTAACGAAAAATTTAAGCTAAAAAATCTGCGTGACGATGTAACTGCAGAAAACAGATATATTTTGTATGTCCTAGAAGCGAAATCTTTTCATATTAAGCGATATTTGATTCGTATTATAAGAAAAAAAAAAAAATCTACCGCAGTATGATTTCATGTTAACCGATTTTACATGTTAAGCGTTTTCGTGTTAAACGTTTTTCACTGTATATAAAACAAAATGATCGTTTTGTTATAAATCAACTTAAAGATAAACTATTCAGGTTGGGGGACTTTTAGATTAATGTCTTCGTAGAATGGTTCGATAGATCACCAAATTTGTAAAATGCAATAAAAATAAATAAAAAAAAAATCTAAACTGATAAATGGTGCTTATATAAAATTTGAAAAAAGTACCTGTTTAAAATGAAATATGATTTTATCAATTAAAAATTCGCCACCTAATTAACGAATCACTCAAAATTTGACATCAGCTCCAAAGTTGATTTGGAAGTATAGAAATACAATGCATCAGAGACATTTTCCGTGGTAGGCTGCTGCTTCATTTTGTGGTCATCGACCGGTTTCAGGTGTTCGCCCATCTTTAGGATGCGTTTCGATTCAGTTTGACACTATGAGTGTATAAACTGAATTTGCTCTGTGCAAGTCTGTGTTATCACATTGTCTGACGAAACGCATCCTGAAGATTGCGCGAACGCCCGAAACCTGTTGATGACCACAAAATGAAGCAGGCTACCACGGAAAATATCTCTGATGCTTTCCAGCTCTGCGTAACCAACCACCACAACAGAAATACAATAGTTTTATAACAAGAATCTTCTTCTCTTCTCAATGCTGAACTTTCCAAGTTCTAACATTCGACTATGAGCTAAAATTCGATCAAATGAGATAGCTAATCTTGAAATAAGAATGAACATGATAGGTTTAAGGCTTATTAAAATTTTTCTTCAAATTCGTCAGCATATAGGACTAAATAATGAAAATCAGGAATAAATTTTTTTCAAAAAATTTCAGAAAATTATACTGTTTTTATCCTACTCTAATTTACATTACATGCAGTAATGTCATTGGATCGAGAAACGAGAAGAATTGTTTCCATTGGAAAAATTTTCTCTCCTTTCAGTACAGGTTGCTTAACTTGACAAAAATTGTAGGAAGTCTGAGTATTTGCAACTTTATTAGAGCTACAAAAAATTTCCCTGGAAAGCTTGTAAATACGTATTTCGGAAATGGTTCAAT
Organism: Triatoma infestans; assembly: GCA_011037195.1. Lineage (NCBI taxonomy): Eukaryota > Metazoa > Arthropoda > Insecta > Hemiptera > Reduviidae > Triatoma > Triatoma infestans. The sequence continues at coordinate 18,131 of JAAEAF010006695.1, forward strand.
GTCTGTCTGAAGTACAAATTAATGTGTTGCAAATGAGGTGAAGCTATTGGTTAAAAATTTTTAGCTACACTATACCAAACACTGAAAGACGAAACCATAAATTCCCTTTTGTTTTCTATATAAACAGTTTTTCAAAAATCAGCTTAACCAAGAAGTTGATTTTATGTTTTCCATCAGATTTATTTTTTCCATGATAACCTGCACTGATTTTTTTTTTTTTATATTCATTCGGTTTTGAGTGATTAGAATGTCTTTTGATGAACAACAATGTATGAGATCTTTGCAAAATCAAATACAAATTCTCTTACGCTTCAAAAGTCTGAAAATATGTATGACGAGACATTGCATTGTTTTAATCCAAAGATTTCACACTGTCATTCAAGATATCCTGATAATGGACGAACACTAGAAGCCGAATGATGACCATAAAAATAAAGCAAACTATCATGTAAGAAAATCTTTGATATGTTCTAGTTATAGCGTACCCAGCCACACATATTTTGGGGGGGGGCGCATTGACAGCTTTGGTCATTAGCGTCCCATATTCGTGTTATACATCTTCCCAATCTGTGGCATCTCGAGCTGGAATGATACCAGTACTTTATTTGGCAGCCACCACAATACGAGTATTTTGCTCAACAAAGTAGAGTGGAGCCGTTGGTTGTCAATTTTCTTCCCATACTTCCCCACTTATGTCATCGATCTAGTCGACGAAGGGGAGTGTGGAATATTATTGTCCCATCCCTTAACTTCTAGAACTTGCTTTTTAGGGGACTCGGACTAGAACCAAAAGCATCATTATTTTCTATTTGATATTGTAATTTCCATAGATATTTAGTTATATGACTTTGTTTAAGGAGGCTATTGAACAAACTAACTAAGAAGGTCTCAATAATTATTTATTTATTTATTTTTTTTTTTAAGGTGTCTCGCGCCCCTTATGCAAGGGAGGCACCTGGATCATTATAAGTGAACACATTGTTTTGTATTCTTGTATTATTACTTGGTACTTGATAATACCTGGTAGCCAGCACCTGATCCTGAATGGCAATTAGGGTCTCCTCAGCATCTGGGTAAAGTTGCCCACAGATGAGCCACATCACTGATGCCTCTTTATCTATGGCGTCACCATCAGCGCTGCGGGGTATTCCCCACGTAAGGCTTTGCAAGCCACTTATCTTATTTGATATACTTTATACACCTTTTGTAATAGTTAATTTTTTTCTATAGTTTCCCTTTTTTTTAAGAACTTTAAACATTTTGCACTTTGTGGTCTTTGCAATTGTTTGGAACTTATGCTTAAAATAATCAACTTTTGTTGGACACTTTATACTCTAAAATTTCGTTCTATTGAAATCATCTGCTTTTGTAATTTGATATTAGCGATGATTCTGACTTTTCATAGTTTCATTTATTGCTGTGCAGACATGAGCCTGAGAGTGAAATCTTTAAATCCGTTCTCAAATGCTATAAGCTAGAAGATCTGCCTTCTGCCAGCGTCTCTTTCATCTACAGCCGACAACCGATTTTTTCATCATAATGTAATTTTCATAATGTAATTCGATATTCGAGTTTTCTTCTTTTTAATTGTATTAATGATTTTCTTTGTCATTGTTTTGAATATTGTTTAAGTGCTATTTTATGACACATGTCACATCAAGTCTTCATGGTTCGGCTCAACACCAAAGAGGACTAGTACCCAAAAAAAACTAAGGATCTAATGTTCCCTTATTTTGATGTTAAATGAGTGGTTTTGGACATTTTTAGTGCAGGTAAATTTATTTGCTTATTTACTTTTTGACATTTGATTCCAGTGAAAAATTCCGTATTCCATCAGACTTCAAAGTATTTTCTCAGCTATTTTATTATCACTAGCTGTCTCCCACCTTTCTCACGCTGAAATTGAGATTTTTATTTCTTTCTGTTTCATTTATCTAGGAATTTTATTGTCCGCATTGATTTAATTGTTAAATGATAAAAAGATATGGTGAACCTACTTATTTACTTAGTCGAATCCCGTTCTACTGTTAGGGGTAGAGGTATGGCAAAGCAGCCACCATTCCCATCTTGCTGGCACAGATGTTTGGTATGGTTCCAGGATATATTCTTCTCACGGCATGCTATCATGATATGTCAGTCTTTTCGTATCTCTTGGCCGAGTACCCGAAATCTTCGCTGAATATACCCTTTTAGGATATCGGCAATCATTCATTTTCTGAACATGGCCGAACCATCTTAACTGGCCATTTTTAATAATTTCCTGGAGGAGAATTACTCTTAGCCCAGCTCTGATTCTGGTGTTTCTTACCCTATCTCGGCGAGTCTTTCCAGCTACTTTCCTTAGAAATATTTCATTTTTATGGTCCGAAGGCGATTCGTCCATTTCTGACTCGCTGCGACAAGTTATAGTGGGGATGTAGACTGTTTTATAGACGGCCATTTTTGTATTTTTTGCTATTTCTTAATTGCTGAGGAATTTCTTATTCATTGAATGATACAGCCTGCCAGCTGCACCAATTCGGCTATTTATTTCTTCCTTCAGCTTGCCATCTTCAATGATATGAGAGCCAAGGTACTTAAAAACAGTTACCTGCTCCATTCTGATCTACCACCTTAAGTTCTAGCGTCGTCTTTTCTCTAGTAATTACCATACTTTTGATTTTTGAGACAGTGATCATGAGACCTTGCTTCCTTAGCTCTTCATATCATATATTGAAATTGTGCTGGAGTTTATCAAATAAATCAGCCACTAAGGCTATATCAACGGGGATGTGAAAAACACTGGTTCAAGCTTCCATAGCCCAAGTTGTGTGATTTGGTGAACACATGGACAAAAAGAAATTATTTCTTGGATAAGCTTACCACAGTATTTTTCTCTATATTTGCTGGCCAGAATAACCTGACTTGGATAATACCATTCATCGCCTATAAGAAAGAACCAAAAGAGATGGAAATCGCTATTTTATAAGTTGAGATAAATGGAGTGAAGAATGAAATTTATTGAAACAGAAATGAAATCTTTAATAGAAGGTACATTTAGTTCAGAATAGATTCCTCTATTGGAGGTAAAATATAGACAGCATTGATTATAGAGAGCAGAATTTTATGTTCGGAGATGGTAGCTATTAGAATGCTTGGCTGATTCCATATTTCGAGTCCATAAATCCATCAATTTCAGCAGATCAATGTAAATTACGAACTTTTTTTTATTTTTAAAACTTATTGTCAACTAAGCATCTCATTGATAGCAACCCATATCTATTTTTTACATCAGTTTTGATTAATTAAAAATAAATTCAGTACCAAATTCTGTGTACTGAAAAATAAAGGACTGAATTCCTCGTATGTCCAAAACATATTACGCAAGATCCAAGATTTCCCAAAATAAATCAAAGTGAAGAATCGCAATTCCCATGTTCAACTTTTGGTACTTATGAGCACTAAGATATGTAAAACAATTATTTATAATGTTGCCATAAACTGTTGCTTTATCTTACAATATGATCTTTCAGAAAACAAAAAATAATTATTTGTCTAACTCACACAGCCAAATATTTTTTATTAAATAATTAAGAAGAAGATTTCACCATTATTATTATTAATATTATAAGTCTTGGGACTTAACCCCTTTCAGTAAATAAAATTAAAGAATCTATATCAGAAATTCAAATCTTGTATCTATCTAAGATTTACAGATCAAATACCGAAAGATCCAACAATAAACATCCCGGAGGGTCATATGTATGTATCAGGTACTTTCGACCCTCACGAGATTCTTTCCATAGAGGATCGAGAGCCGGAGAAATGCGCTTCTCTAGGTCGGTCGCATATTTATCCTCTTCTGGACAATTGTAGAAATGAGCAAAAGAGCAAATAATTGAAAGAATCTGTGGTTCAAGCGACCTGAAACAATGGAGGTAAAAAGTACGCCGATGAATGTCAGGGAAATGTGAGATTACTTTATTTTATTGTTAATATATGCATATAATTTTCTCTTCGTTATCAATTTTTATGTATTGTCGCCCTGTATAATTATTTAGATAAATAGGAGTAAATATTTAAATCTTTATATTTTAGATTTAAATAATTACGAGGCATGTCCAGTAAGTAAGTTCATTTTTGTAGGTTACAAAAATTTTTATTTGAACAAAAAAATTACCTGGTTCCATTAGTACATATGTAAGCTATTTTTCGACATAGTCGCCATTCCTCTCAATGCAGGTGGTGAACCGGGGTATTAATTTTTTGATGCCTTCCTCGAAGTAGTTTCCCGCCAACCCCTTCGTCCACTTCTCCACCTCCCCTTCACCTCCTCGTCGGTTGAAAACCTTTTTCCACCCATGTGCAGCTTCAGGGAGGTAAAGAGATAGTAATCTGAAGGTGCTAGGTCAGGGGAATGCGCAGGATGGTTCAGGACATCCCATTTAAACGAGGCAAGCAGTGTGTAGTCTTGCATTGTCGTACAGCAGGCAGACTCTCTTTGTCAGCATGCCTCTCCTTTTGTTCTGAATCGCCCTCCGCAATTTTTTTAGGGTCTCACAGTGTTTTGCAGAGTTGATGGTCTCCCCTTGAGGCATATATTCAATTAAAATTATGCCTTGACAGTCCCAAAACACGGATGCCATGATTTTCTTGGCTGAAATTGTGGTTTTGAACTTTTTGTCGGAGGGTGAAGAGGTGTGACGCCACTGTTGAGACTGCATTTTGGTTTCAGGTGTGTAGTGTGCAACCCAAGTTTCATCTCCAGTAATGATGGAGCGGAGAAATTCATCTCCATGGAGTTTGTAGCGTCTCAAAAACTCTTGCCCGACCTTGAATATTTCACACTTGGCGGGAGATTGGATTGACATTTTTCACGAAACGTATTGTCGCGTCGACAGTTCTCAACGTACTGACCTCAAACCGGTCTCGTTGCGGAGGGAAGGAACCAGACTACACGACAGTGTAGCCAACATGTCGAAAACAAAATCCCTCCGGCCGTGAGAGCCTCAGTACACTTACTTTCTGGACATGCCTCGTATTTTACTTTATAGTTTCGTATAAGTGAATTCCTATTTGATAGGATCCAATTATTAATATTTTACATAGATTCTTGACTACTTTTGAGTCAGATCAGACCAAGTATACTAATCCTTGTGATTAGAGAATACTTGACTCCTTGGAATATCCTGAAACTCTTACACTGGTAGGATTACGTTGCCCCAGTGTAGCTCCTAAGCTATCAGTCCAAATATATCTGTTGTGGAGATTATTCTCATATATGTCAGAAGTTTCACTTCGACTTATTTATTTTGGGAAAATTAAGTCTCTACTATCATATAGTATGATTTTTACAGAAGAAGGCAATAAGAATTTTATTTCCAAGATCCTGGTCGATCTTCTTGCAGATCTCTTTTTGAATGTGGCGGGAATACTGACTGTACTCTCCTTTTACTTATTCCATCTTGCAGTCCTTTACGTTTAAATACTAAACTCAGTTCTCCATATTTGCACAGATATGAAGTTGTATTACCAGAAATGAAAAAAATTCAATTTTACTTTTCAGAGCCAAATATGCCCTGTTTAAGAATTCATATTCGATAATAGAACCCAGAATTCTAATTAAGTTATATTCCGCTATCTCCTCCTTCTCCGGGAGGAGAAGGAAACTTAAATGAGGCCAATTAGAAGAGGCTGAGTGAGGATGAGTTTTATTCACTATAGCCTCAACAATCATTTGTTGTTCTGTTTTTATATTATGTTGTATCTGACGTAATATGTTATTTTGGGAAGAAAAACAAATAAACACATTTTTAAATGATGACGATGATTATTTTGAATTTTTGTTATTCAGGGGTGGTGTGAAAACAATTTTTTTTAAAAGAATCGAAGCAAGAAAAATTTTGGAAATCCCTAGTCTAAAATGTAAATAATAAAAAACATAGGACTAAGAATACTTCCCTGTAGTACATCAGCTTTTGCAGAATGTAAAGAAGACAGTTAGTTGCTGACTTGCACATAAATATTAATTAACAAGATATAACATACATTTTTTTTTTTGGTGCTTTCCATTAAATAAACCCAAACCCTCTTTTCTTTTTCTTTTTTTTTTAAAGTCCTAAACTACTGATATTTCTCAATATATTTATAATATATTCTCAATGTACAATATTCTCTCCAATATTTACGAAATTTCTTATTTAACTGGCAGAGAGAAAGACACACCCACACACACACACACACACACAGAAATGACAATAACCACTGTACAAATCAAAAGACATAACATTCATTTCTTAGTGAAGAGTGAGGAGGGGAACTAGAAATGTAGGCATGTTATAGAGCAGCCATTATAGAAAATGTCTTAAAAGGTGTGAGAGCAATATCATGCCCTTTCCTATCAAATCGCTGAAAAATGTTTCTCGCCTCTATCCTTACTAGCAATCACATGAGTGCTGCACGCCGTCAGAGTAGGAGCTGGCGGGGAAGGTGGTTCATCCCCCAAACCACTACTTTCTTCATCTACTATCTCTAATGCTACCTTTTCCCATGTATACTTTTTTTTTTTATATTATTTTATATATTTTTATTTTAGTTTTGTTTGTCTCATCTCTTTGGCTCTTACTATTTTCCACTCAGTGTCTATATTATATTTCAGCATGCACAACTTCCCTTGTACTCTTCTATGTACATATTTATTCGTTTGTGCTGTTATCCTAAAATATTATTCCTAGTACCGTATATTGTGCAGTGTAGCGTTCTTATTCGATGTAGCCTAATTTTTTTCTTTTACCCTGTGATACAATATCTTCTAGTTACAAAATTTATTTAGAATTACCTAATATTATATAAATATGATTGTGTGTATGAGTATGAGCATGTTAATATGGTTAAAAATTTTATATTTTAAACAAATCATAAGTTATGATGTAATTAAACAGAAAGCATTATTTTTTTTTTGTTTTATTTTTTTTTACAAACCTTAAATTTCTGAGTTACAACAAGCTTTTAAGCTGAACAAACTTAAGATACAGATATTTTTTTTTTTAAACAGAAAAATTTAATAATAAAAAAAAAACTGGTGTGAAATATGACTTTCTGTTAAAGAATTTTTTACAATTTTAATTCATTAATTTTCTTGAAACTTCACATATAAGTAAAGATCTTCAGAGATATTTTCCGTAATAGCATGCTTCTTTTTGTGGTCATCATCCGGTTTCGGGCGTTCGCCCATAATCAGGATGTTTTTGTCAAAACATTGTGATAACATAGACTTGCACAGAGCAAATTTAGTTGATAAACTGGTTTTTTTAAAAATGTTTTTGTTAGGGTCCTAACTAGGTTAAGAGAGAGGGAGGGGATTTGTTGATACCTGAGTGGGAAAACACTTGTGGTTGTTGGCTTTTTAAATGGCTCGCGTATATTATGCCTTTTAAAAATTATTTAAATTTGCTCGTTACAACTGTACGTTATCGCACTGTTTTACAAAAAAACATCCTGATGATGGGCGAACGCCCGAAACCGGTCGATGACCACAAAAAGAAGCAGGCTATCACGAAAAATATCTCTGATGTTTTTCAGCTCTGCGGAAGCAACTTCCACAAATTTAAATAAAGATGACAGGGATTGGACTTATTTATTTTGGTCCAAACCCCTTAGCAAAAGCTTGAATGCAGCATTTTTCAAAATGAAGCCTAATTCGCAAGTCCGCCAACAACAACAACCATAAAATCGACGAATAGAATTTGAAATTTCTAGCAATGCTTTTTAATATTCACTAATTTTATATCGGTGGTAGAACTATATATTATAATTAAGTGGCATTTTAATGGAAAGCTTAACGTTGTTTCTTCCTTAGAACCAACCAAACTAAAACAATTTACCTAGATATTTATGTACCTATGGACAATAGAAAAGTTTCAAGCAAATCGTTGGAGCCGTTTCCTAGAAAATCGAGAAAAATAGAAAAGAAAAAACATCATTCTTTAAACACGCACTTCCGGTGAATGGTTTTTGACATAATTTTTTTGTAATTGATGCTTCGGTAATATTAGATTAGATTCTGTGGAGGGATTGGCTGTTCAGCCTGCGACACTGCGACCCTCAAGGGTCTATTGTGGCACCCCGTAAGTTGGAGACTTCTCCCCAGTCCTGTCCTTTATTTGAACTTTAGAATCTGGGGCGGCTCCTTGGTGGTCGGTTAAGAGCACCCTCTCGAGTCCTGTCTGCCTTAATAGACCCGAGAGGAGTCCCTGGCTGAGTTTGAGCACCCTCTCGAGTCCTGTCTGCCTTAATAGACCCGAGAGGAGTCCCTGGCTGAGTTTGCAGGCGTCAGCTTCTCCTCTCCAAAGGGCCGAAACCTCAGCCATACAAGCCCCTCGCACTGACGCAGAACATGCAGTGATGTTTCCTCTTCTTCCTGACAAACCCACACAGGCTATCCGTTGCCAGGCCCATGCGGTGCATGTGCTTGCTAAGTCTACAATGGCCAGTGAGAACGGCAATTGCTATCCTTATGGCCACCCGACCTAATTAGAGTAGTTCTACAGTTAGCCTGTAAAAACTGTGAATGAACGTTTTCGCCTGCCTTCGGCCTGGGGGTTTTAGCCTACGATGGATTGATCGATCATGCATCCATGACCTAATAGATGCACTCCTGAGGCATCTTGCGACGCCGCAGAACGGTTCAGGCCCGATGGAAACCTCCCGAGCCAGGCGATCCTCCGCCTCATTGCCTCTGTGACCCGAATACCCAGGTACCCAGACCTGGAAAACCTTATTGTGGCTACTAATTTCCCTGAGTGCACCTAGGCAATCCTACACCAGCCTTGAGCTGATCTCCCACGAGTCAATTGCCCGCAGCGCAACCTGGCTATCCGAATAAATGACAATTCTGGAGTTATGCACTCCGCGTCTTCTTATTTATTTAGGCGGCGCAGTAATAATTGCGACTAGCTCCGCCTGAAAGACCGTGGCTAGCCTTTCCAGGCTCACCGAGATGTCACATCTCGATGAGCCCCGTACGCGCCGGCTCCCACTTCTTTCTCCATCCTAGATCCGTCCGTGTACCACATAGATTCGCCTGAAATTGGTGGCCTGTTCTTCCATGCCCCTCTGTTTAATATCAAGACTTTGAAGGGTTTTTGGAAGTCGTATCTAGGAGTCATTATATCGGAGGGCAGGCCTGATTGTGTCTGCCTCCAACTCTTTGCATAGTTCCGGATATTTCCCACGATGCTGGGATAAATGGGAACCTGCCCCTTTTGCAGTCGATCCTCAACTGCCCTGGCAACGCCTTGGACGTAGATGTGCAGTGGCGGAAGGTTTAAAAGAACCTCCAAGGCTGCAGTAGGTGTGGTCATCTTGGCGCCCATCGTGCTCAGGCAGGCCAGCCTTTGAACACATCCAAGCGCTGCAACTTCCCCAATCTGCAAGGTCTTTGTCCACCACACCACTGCCCTGTGGATTACTATCGGTCTCACCACACTGGTATAAACCCACAGGGTCATCTTCGGACTTAATCCCCAACTTTTACCACACAGCTTCCTACACCTGCTCATGGCGATTTTGACTTTATGTGTGATAATGTTAATATTTATGGTGATACCTAACGGAATATCAAGTTTTACCAATCTTCTTGCAATTTTTCATTGTTTTAGATATTTTATTCAAACCACATATACACAGCACAAGGCCTAAAACATTTTTTTTCTTACTCAAAGGACTTCAAAACAAGTATGACCTATGAAAACTCATTTTCGAAAATTTGACACGCACACAATACTTTATTTGCAATTTACATGGTTATTGATGACAAGTTTCCATCAACTACTGAAACTTTAACTACATTTAACTCACTTCTACAGACACAGCTGGAATAATCTAAACTAAAAATACGACACAAAAGGTTGGCGTGATCTTTCAGCTTCCCGAGAACCTCTCTAAAAAATCTATTATCTACTCTGAAAGATATTTCAAACTAAAGTAATGAAGTCTATGGTAAATGTAATTAGTATCCCAATCTAAAGTGATAATACTCGTGGTATTATCACATGATAATCTTACGGTGAAAAATTCGAATTCAATTTTTTGTCTAAAATAATAAATTCGTACGTAGATTATATTAATAGGTCATGATATGCAAGTATTGCGGGTTTCGTTGGAATAAGAAAATTGTTCTTTATTAACTACAAGGGGCGGCGACATGCCGTTGTTTAACTAACAGAGGTATCCCTTCTAATCCTCTAACAAGAGATTAAATTAGGTCCATCTCTATTGTTGCAGCTGGGCCGTATATTTTTGAGCATATAGTTTTATTGCTAGTAATAATATAAATAATAAATTTTTATTTGAAGATATTAAATATTACATCTTACCAAGGCATCTCAATTCAAGATGTAGAACCCTCAGCGAGATCCAAGGTTCTTTTGAATTTTGCACATCTTAATCCGATCCAAAATTTTTCTATTATAAAACAAAACAACAAAGGTAATAAGGTAAAGTTTGGTAGAACTCAAACCAGAGGATTTGTTAAGAAACGTGCTTGTATTTGTTTTTATTTCTTTTTTAGAATGTATGACACAATGCACAAAATATAAACACAGTCACCTTGCAATTATTACAAAAACACACGTAATTCAAAACTAAAAGTCAAAAACCTTCATGCACAGGTTATTTTTTTCACCAGCCATAGCAACAGTGTTTCTTATTTCGGTTCCTCCTGATTACTAACAGATAGCAACACAGTGTTCTGTATTTTGGTTCCTCGTACCACAAACAGATAGCACTACTTCCTTGTAGCCGGGAACTGCCCTATGGCACCTTACCACGTATTCACCTTACTTACTACTTCCCCTCATATATGATACAACCTACTGGTTAGTTTATAGGGTATAAGAACTTACCTATGTAATGTGGATTTGGTGGTGTGATGATGTATTTGTAGGTAGCTTGTGGCGTAGCGTTTTTAGCGAAAGGGGCTTGTGTGTTTGTTCGAGATAGAAGTAATAAGAATTTAAGAACACACTACTGTTTTATAAATAAATATATTCTGTTAAAATAATAACAACTTATTTGGTTTATAAACTTATTTAATTTATAACTGGCACAGATATTTAGAGAGCAATTCCTGAAGTGTCCTGTTTGAAGTAGAGTTTAGACTGTTGACTCTTACTCTATAAGTGATGGCTCTCTCTTTGGAATGCTCTCCCTCTCGCGGAGGGATTTCTTACAAAAGGTTTTGCCACGGGATTTGTCCTTTGTTTTTCTATTAGGTATGATCCCAATTACAAGTACCTGATACTAAACTTGAAGTTAAATTCACATTTTAAAATATTCTAAATTATTTTTAAAAACTATTATTTTTAATTTCGTTCTTCCACTACATTATCCCCCCTCCTGGAGAAATTTTTTGGCACGAAAAATTTGGGAGATAATCTGGAGTTGTAGAGGCTTGGAAGTTATCGAGAGGCGTGTGTGTAACCTCTGCAAGGTGGCCGTGTGTTGTAGGCTGCAGTCATCTTCTTCTGCGGCAAACGCTGCTTGGATGTGTGAGCGTTGCTGTGGTGTTTGAGCGAACGCTGCGTGAGTGGGTGAGCGTTGCTGTGGTGGTAGGCTGATAGGCGAACACTGCTTGGCGAGTGAGAGTGTTGCTGATGAAGAAGTGACTGGCAATGGGTAGACAAGGTGATCAGTGTAGATAAGTCGGTACTGTAGGTGTGTATGTACTTTCTTGAATTAACTCTATATGGACAAAAAAAAACTCTTAAGTATTTCAAAAATAATTAACAAATAAATAAATAAACAAAATACACAAATAAAAAAAATATATATATTTAATAAGCGTGCAGGGATGCGCAAGGATGTGAGGATGATCGCAAGGGGTATGAGAAGATGAAGATCTTTTCCTTTTGTAGAAATCTTGTGTTTCTGAAAATAATCATACAGAGTTATACATAAATACTTTATTGTTAATTTCAATTTCTTAAAGTTAATCATGCAGTTTTCATGCAATCAAATTCATGCGCATGCAATAACATTCGTGCTCATGCAATGGTGCAGACGACGAAGATTCTTGGATCTGTAAAAGAGAGGTTAAACAAATTTAAATTTCAACAAATATTAGTGTAAAAATTATTAAAGCTAAGAAGTAAAGATGAATATATATCTTGAGGGAGTATGCTCAAGGGTGAAGCCGATTGTATGTTCATCAGCTCTTCAGCTTTGCTGTGTTTTCTAGATACCTTAAGTTAACAATAACATTAAAAATAACATTAAAATACAAATGATAAACAAGTACAAGAATAATAAAAATTATTTAATTTCCTTTTAAGGCAAACTAAAAAAAATATTAATTAATTAGGTAAATACAATATATAAAAAAAATATTAATATCATCTCATCAAAAGTAACTACGAATTCACTTGGTGATCTTGATTTCTGCAAAATAAAATAAATTACAATTATTATTTAAATATACAATGCAATAATTAAAAATATTAAAGCCGGAATAATTTTATGACTCGAAGTACGATAGTTTTCAGTGCTGAAACAAAAATAATATGTCATTATTGCAACAACTTAATTAGATATAAACCTGATACATTTATTGTTACATATAACATTTACATGTGGTGTAGTATGTAAAGTTAAGAAGTGTGATAGATTGAGAATTATTTCAAGAGATTCAATGTATAGTTGTGTATGTATTGTGTGCGCGAGGTGGCACAGAAAGTTTGTGGCTAGTTACTAGGAATTTTAGTGAACTTAGCGATTAGTACTAAATTGGTGTGTTTGAGTACTAGTTAAAAATTGAATGTTGAATTTAAGTGTAAGAACGTTTCTATAAGTATTAATTGGAAATTTCCCTTTAATTGCGAAACTATGATTTCGCCAGAAAAATTTGGAATTTTTGGACATTGTCCGCATGCTAATGAAGGGACTTGATGCCATAGTTAGGTATTACCTAGTTAAACAGGACTGATGGAAGCAGGTATGATTGCCATGGTCAATATCAGGTTTTCGAGAAAGCGACTGTGGGCTAACTCGTTTTGGGCTGTATTTGGAAACAATTACGAGCCGTATGTCCAAATTTTGAACAAAATTGGCAAGTGGGCCTATTTTGGAGGTTATTGCTACCATTATTATTATTATGACTATACTGGGGTCTATCTGAATAAGGTTTAAATCGCGAATTGTTTGAATTAATTCGAGGGCTATGATTATTACTATAATATTGATTATTATTATTATTGTTATAACGATCATTATTATATACCCTGCGATTGAAATTTTTTGGTACATTAAAATTGTTAGGCATTTTGCCAAAGTTAGTACGAGGTTTTGGTCTGTATTTGTTGGTGCAGTCCACGTCAAAATGTGGACCGGAACAATGGCGGCAAGGTCTGTTCTTTATTACATTAAATACTCTACAAGTGGTAGTTGGTTTTAATTGTGGCTTTTGACTTTTATTACGATGCGGGCATTCTCTGTGGAAATGCATTTGTCCACAGTAACGACAAGGAGATGGAGGTGTACGATTAGAATTTTTTGAAGTTACAGCGAAAACTGTGGGGTTTGTTTCAGAAGCTTGAACTTCTTTTAGGGCATTGGCATAGGAAAGTGCTTCATCTAATTTTTGAGGAAGCTTCGTTCGCACCTCATTACGAAGCGGTTGAGGAAGTGACTTCAAGAATGCATCAGTGGCCAGTTTATCTAAAATTGTTTGTAAGGCCTCGAGTGGGTTAGCTTGAGCTTTTAAATGAATGGCGGATTGGATATGTCTAATCCTATCCGCGAAAGTTTCAGGAGACTCAGTGGGCAGGGACTGAATATTAGACATCTGTTGTAAGAGGACTAGGGGGGTTTTCTCTTTAAGAAATCGGGCTAGAAGTCGCTCTGAAATTAGAGGATACGTTATAATTGTACCCTGGCGTTGTAATCCGGCCTTCTGGGTGTCGTAAAATATTTTTGCAGAACCTGAGAGCCTAAGTGCTAATATTTCTAATTTAGCAGCGTCGTCCCAGCCAGAAAGACTAGCACAATGGCTAATTTGGTCAAGGAAATCTGACACTTTGGCTGAATTTTCGCCATCGAAGGTGGGTAAGCTATTAATTAATTGTAAATTTCTTAAAGAACTAGCTGGTTGATTGCTGGGGGTGGGAGGATTTGCTAATTGTTGCTGAGCAAGCAAATACTCTACAGCGGCGTCGATTTTCATGTTTTGTCCGTTAATTTTATACATTTTGGAAATACAAATTCACACGGGATAAGGGTGCAAATACAAAAATTGAAAAATGAAATTCAATAAAAATTCAATTATGGGAAATATTTAGATACTTCCGTTGAGAAACTAATTTAAAAGTTAATAAAATTATCTGATGGATAATTAGTTTAATTATTAAATTGGAAATTTTACGTACTTGTAAATTTGTGGATTCTTGTTGAAAATATCCCAAACAGCTGGCACCAATGTAATGTAATGATTGGTGATGTGATGATGTGTAGTAGGTAGCTTGTGGCGTAGCGTTTTAGCGAAAAGGGCTTGTGTGTTTGTTTGAGATAGAAGTAATAAGAATTTAAGAACACACTACTGTTTTATAAATAAATATATTCTGTTAAAATAATAACAACTTATTTGGTTTATAAACTTATTTAATTTATAACTGGCACAGATATTTAGAGAGCGATTCCTGAAGCGTCCTGTCTGAAGGTAGAGTTAAGACTCTCTACTCTATTAAAGCTGATGGCTCTCTTCTTTGGAATTGCTCTCTCTCTCGCGGGGGAATTTTCTTACAAAGGTTTGCCCTAACGGGATTTTGTGCCTTTGTTTTTCTATTTAGTATGATCCCAATTTACAGTACCTGATACTAAACTTGAAGTTAAATTCACATTATAAAATATTCTAAATTATTTTTAAAAACTATTATTTTTAATTTCGTTCTTCCACTACACCTATATGGAATCACAATGTTTATCAGCGCTTATTCAGTTCCCAAAAAGTTTCAGGCAGTTTAAAATTAAGCGAATCTCATAAATTCCCCACAAAATAAAAACTTTTTACCGGGAAAAATGTACCAAATAAAAGTGACATGTGATTGGGTGAAAGGGTTGTGTGTAGTATATGAAATTGATGAGAAAATTGTTGGTGCCATTCGAGAAAATACTATTCAACAAGTAAAAAATCAACTTTGATTGATAACTTTTGTTTAAAAAAAAAAAGACAAAAAACTTAGTTTCGGTTCCTCTCATGGAATTCAAATTTGAGCTTATTGCGATTTTTTTATTTTAACTTATTCTTTCCACAAACCTATTGCTAAAAACATTTTTGGTACTCAAGGGTACATTCATGAAAATTTGACATTTCAATGCTTTCACTAATAAAGAGATAGGAAAAAACTGAGTTTTTTTTTTAGACATTATTCAAAAGTTTCGACTTTTCTTATAAAAAGTTTTCCAGTACAAAACAGAACATGATATGGATTCTAAAAGGCCCAGTTCAAATAGTCCGAATGGTTCTTATCCATCATATTCATTTCAGTGAATAGCTTTATCTTTAGTCGTCAATTCTTAAGCTCAAATCTACTTAGGCTTTGATGAATCTAAGGATAAGTAAAAGCTCATTACTTTAATTAACTTCCTGGGTAAACTTCCGAAATAAAAAGTATCTAACAGACTCTTATCATTTATCTCTCTGATGTTACAGAAAACCAATCATTTTAAGTTCACTCAAAATTTGAGATTTTAAAGATAGCTTTATAATAGTAAATAAAATGAAAAACAAGAGTGTTAAAGTTAGTTATTAGAAAAGGAATAAAAGAACGCTTACCTTCATTAATAGAGATCATGAAATGATTTAATAGAAATGATGCTAGCAAAGGTTTGCTTAGCTAAGCCAAGAATTACATACAATATATATGTTCCGCTTAGTTCTGTTAGCACAAAACAAGGATTGCTTTAACACATAGAAAAGTTTAGAGGAGAATCTTCTCGGTTCTTCCAAAAGAGCAACTATTTTTTTCAATAGTAAAAGTACTTTCGCTAAATACCGGATTAATTACAGACTCTTTTTGTATATAATCCAATAATCCTTCCTAAACCGTCAGTCAGTTATATTGAACGAATTGATTACGCGAGAAAAGTCGTGCGCGAGTGAACAAATTGTAAATTGCCTCGCTTGTACGTTCCGTTCAAATTTCTTAATAGCTTATCTTTTTAAGCTTGATTCTTGTTGTATCCTAAGTATTGTTTTATTTGTTTTATTGCTTCTACTTAAAGTAAATTAGAGTAGCAATATTGTTGTTTTTCAAAAATCTAAACGCTATCCTTTTCTAAGAAACACTACAAGGCTGCTCCAAAATAGCTCCAGGTTGACCAAAATATTTTTATTTTTATTCTATTTATTAAATTACGACCAGCATGGATTGTTGGTTTGCTCTAAAATGTAAAAGAAAGCGGCAGAAGATCAAACTGCTGCCACATATCTTTCTTATGTCTTGTTTTTTTTTTAACAAATTATCTGCAGTAAATTTATGCAGTTCATTCATTAAAATATCCTATGTACAATGATTTGTCGTATTACTATTTCACCAAAATTTTTTGAATTTGAAGTGTATTAAAAATCAAACGAATTTACTAATTAAAATATTATGAAAATTGAATAGCGACAGAGAACTTACTATTCAAGTCAGATTTATAATATCGGAAACGATTACCGATTGATTGAGCAAAAAAAAAAGTTATCCCTCTGCATATCTTCTTCTTCTTTCTTGGCGCTACAACTCATGAAGAGTCTTGGCCTCCTCAAGACGGGTCCGCCAGGCGTCTCTTTGCTGCGCAGCCGCCCTCCAAATGCGGAATCCAAGCATCCATCGCCAGTGCGTCTTTTGCCACACAATCCTGCCATCGTAGCCTTGGCCTGCCTACCTGCCTGGAACCTTGCATAGTGCCCTCTAAAATTTGCCTCGGGATCTCTTCCGTGCACATCCTCGCCAAGTGCCCTGCCCACCGCAGTCTTCCAAGTTTTATTACCTTAGAGATATCCGGCTCCTTGAATAATGCGTAAACTTCTCGGTTATGCCTGATTCTCCAGTTCTGGCCATCTTGTATAGGACCATAGATTCTACGAAGCACCTTCCGTTCAAATACCGCCAGGGCTCGTTCGTCTGTTTTCATCATGGTCCACGCTTCGGAACCGTAAATCAGCACTGGCCGAATGAGCGTCTTGTATAGCAGTGACTTTGTTGTACGAGAGATGAGCTTGCTTTTCAAATGCTTTGCTAGGCCGAAATAACACTTGTTCGCGGCCATAATCCTGCTTTTAATTTCTAGGCTCCCCTGGTTTTCGCTATTTACCAAAGATCCAAGATAGGTAAATTCATTGACCCTCTCAAACCTATAGTGCGCGATCACCAGGTGCTGCTCTTGGGTAGAAGGGCCACGTCCCGTGCGCATATACTTGGTTTTTGCTTCATTAACAACCAGGCCTAGCCGTCTGGCAGCTGCTTCGAGTGACAAAAACGCTTCTTTCATGGCATTTATCGACCTTGCCATAATATCGATATCGTCAGCGTATGCAAGAAGTTGGACGGTTTTATTCAGAAGGGTATCGCTGGTCTGGATACCAGAATCTCTCACGGCTTTCTCTAGCGCCAGGTTAAATAGGAGGCAGGCTAGGGCGTCTCCTTGCCGCAGTCCTTTATTCGGCGCAAACTCTTGGGATAAATCTGTCTGTACGCGAACCACACACTCTGCACCCGTCATGGTCATCCTTATGAGGCGGACTAGCTTAGGAGGTATGTTCATTTCAATCATGGCGCTGTAAAGCTGCTCTCTATCAATGCTATCATAGGCAGATTGGAAATCTATAAACAGATGGTTAGTCTTAATATTATACTCTATAGTTTTCTCAAGCGTCATCCTGAGAGAGAAGGTCTGGTCGGTTGTTGATTTTCCTTTTCGAAATCCACACTGATATTTGCCGATCTCCCGTTCTGCCAGCGGCAGAAGCCTCTGGAACAGAATATTTGACAGTATCTTATAGGCGATTTGTCGTATTACTATTTCACCCAAATTTTCTGTATTTGAAGTGTATTAAAAATCAAACGAATTTACTAATTAAAATATTATGAAAATTGAATAGCGACAGAGAACTTACTATTCAAGTCAGATTTATAATATAGTGGCAAATAAATTCGGAAACGATTACCGATTGATTTAGCAAAAAAAAAAGTTATCCCTCTGCATATACAGTGAAAAACACGAAACTAAGGGGACCGAAATAGATTTTCGTGTTAAAAGGATGCATGCCAAAAATAACTCACCAATATTTTCGATGTCATCAAATTTTATTAATATATTTTCCTGCTAAAATTTACACTTGTAAGTACATACATTGACAGTCTATACTTACATATATATATGCGGTATTGTGTAGGGACAATACATATATTGTCCAATACATATGTATACATTAGATACATAAATAATTATATGTACATACATATATATATGTATTTAATAAAAAACCGTAAAAAAATTTGATATTTTTTTTGCAATGTCTTTTTCAACATCAAACAGTCAACAAATTGTTCGTTATCGTCCATCGTTTTATTCATTTCTCCATTCAAAAGTGCATCTAAATAACTGCACATACTTTTCATGATGTTCCGCATGTCTGATGCAGGGATTCACCGATTTCGACACACAAATCACCAAATTCGAAAACTAATTGACTAGTAGATTGAAATGTTTTGACAATGGCTCTGCTTCTAACTACCCAAAGACAACGGTGGCAGCCATTGTTTATTTTTTTCGGTCCAATGAAAAAAAAAACAACTAAAAAATCTGTGTGGCAATGCGACTGTAAAAAACGAGTATATTTTGTTCGTCCGAGAAGCGAAAACTTTCGTGTTAAGCGATTTTTATTTCGTGTTAAAAAAAAAAACATATATGAAATTACATAGTATTTTGTCGGGACCGCATATAATGGATGAGTTAGGTGGAGAGAATTTGTCTGGTTGATGAAATAAGAAGACAGGGTTAATACTGGTTAACTTAATATAATAATAATGAGTAACACTGTCTGCCTGGACTTTACACTTGTAATGATACTGTATGGTAGAGTGGAAAATGGATAATGACACGTAGTGATTGGCTGTATGAACTCAGTAGTATGAATTGTATTGAACTGTATGGATGAGTTAGGTGGAGAGTATTTGTCTGGTTTATGAAATAAGAAGACAGGGTTTTAATACTGGTTAATTATGTATAATAATAATGAGTGACATTGTCTGCCTGGACTTTACCTTGTAATGATACTGTATGGTAGAGTGGAAAATGGGTAATGACACGTAGTGATTGCCTGTATGAACTGTATGAATGAGTCAGGTGGAATTTGTCTGGTTGATGAAATAAGAAGACAGGGTTAACTCTGGTTAACTATGTCTAATAATAATGAGTGACAGTGTCTGCCTGGACTTTACACTTGTAACGATGGGAAAATGGGTAATGACACGTAGTGATTGGCTGTATGAACTCAGTAGAATGAACTGTATATCTCTGGACTGTCCGTCGCTCCATTGCAGTCCGAGAGAATGGTTGGGTTCGTTTCTCTTCTCTTTACTCTTTTTGGTTGCTGATCTCTCTTAGGTTGCTGTTACACCGCAGTATTATTTCGTGTTAACCGATTTTTCATGTTAAGCGTTTTCGGGTTAAACGTTTTTCACTGTATATCAAACATACCACCACCCTTTATCGTTAAAAAAAAGTTCGCGACTGTTTTTTTTTTTTTACTTATGAGAGAAGTAGTTTCAGTTTCAACTTGAAAATCGCAGATATAAATTTATCTTTCCCCGGAATCTTCTTTCCTCGGAATCTAATTCCCGCTATGCTCGCACCATAGGCAAGAGCGTTTCCTTTGAGGTAATCAGAGTCGGTACAATGAACAATTGTTACTCTCCAAAAAGTGAAACTCCTTTTATTGTAGATTTAAAAAAAATTAGAGATATTTTCCGTAATAGCCTGCTTCTTTTTGTAGTCATCTACCCATCATCAGCATGCTTTTTGTCAAAGGATCTGATTGACAAAAAGTGTGCGCAGTTATTTAGATGCGCATTCGAATGGAGGAGAAATGAATAAAACGATGGACGATAACGAACAATTTGTCGACTGTGTGATGTTGAAAAACGACACTACAAAAGAATATCAAATTTTTTCCAAAAAAAACATTTTTTTTTTTTACGTGTTTTTTATTAAATACATATGTATGTACATATAATTATTTATGTATGTAATGTGATGTATTGGACAATATATACATTGTCCCTACACAATACCGCATATATAGGTAAGTATAGACTGTCAATGTATGTACTTACAAGTGTAAATTTTAGCAGGAAAACGAATTAATAAAATTTGATGACATCAAAAATATTGGTGAGTTTTTTTGGCCCCCTTAGTTTCGTGTTTTTCACTGTATTTGCAGTGGGATAACTTTTCTTTTGCTCAATCAATCGATACTAGTTTCCGAATTTATTTCCTACTATATTATAAATCTGATGAGTAAAGCCGGCTACACACGTAACTGCATACTTGAACGGTATACTTGCGCAGTCGACTTGTACATGCATACTTGATCGTTTGTATGGAAGACTTGCGCAAGTCAGAAAATGTTTAAAATTTCATACTGCATACTTGTGGGCGCCATCTTGTTCATGTTTAAAACGTCATTGTGCAACCTCTCAGTCAGTAAAAGTGTATAAAGATTACTTTATCAAAACATATATAATTCATAAATAATTATGTCGGCTAATTTTAGGAAGGGGCATAAATCAATTATCGAAGAATTTATTCGTATTTATGAAAGCGAACCGGGTCTGTGGAATATTAAGTGTAAAGACTACCACGATAAGGGTAAAAAAGATGTTGCTTATGCCAGACTAGTAACAAAACTGTCAGAAATAGAGCCAAATGTAACTCGAGATATGGTAGTGAAAAAAATTAAAATAAAAGCAGCTGATAAAGCATTAAAATAAATGTTTTGATAAAGTAACCTTTATACACTTTTACTGACTGAGAGGTTGCACAATGACGTTTTAAACATGAAGCGAGATCGTCGTCATCGGCCATAGTCGCCAGCTGTTTTTTGTTCAAGTATACATGAGCCGTGTGGATCACATGTATACTTGCGCAAAAGACCTGCGCAAAGACCGTTCAAGTATGCAGTAACGTGTGTAGCCGGCTTAAGTTCTCTGTCACTATTCAATTCTCATAATATTTTAATTAGTAAACTCCTTTGTGTATTAATACTTTTCAAAAACTTTAAAAAATAATGAAAGAAATAGTTCTTGGACAATTGTTGCTTTTTATTATTTATTACAATAATTGTAAACAGGAAAATGGGAAATCTAGGAAATTTTTGGGAAAGTAGTAATGTGAAAAATTAATAAAAATTCGGAACGTCCCAGAAACCGGTCGATGACCACAAATGAAGCAGTCTATCACGGAAAATATCTCTAATGCTTTCCCAGCTCTGCGGAACCTATTACAACAATTTAAAAAAAAAAATTGCTTGTCAAATCTTCATTTGTAGGATACTTTTCTTCTACATTCATATGTATCCTCAGTTTTTTGTTCCATTAAATCTATTAACTTCAGATTAAATGAGATTGTTATTATTTAAAAAAAAATAATTTTCACGATTTCCAAACTGCTATTCTATATTTAGCATCTAAGTCACTAAAATGTTTTAAAAAGCAAAAAAAAAAAAAAAGAAAAAGGGAATGGGAGATAATTCTAAGCATTGTATGCGATTTTAATCAAACTTTGAACAACAACATCTGTTTTTGTTTAAACAATGAAACTCCAGTTATCTCTAACTCTTTCCCCCAACCCACTTTTTCTATTTCACTAATTCTGATTGGACCAAACTTTTTTTTTTTTTTTTTTGTTCTCTCTCTTGTTGTCTTTGTTTATTCATTCTACTATTCCAATTAAAACCAAAAACTACTATAAAGTTTGTTGACGTAGTTTCTCCACTTTTATCTATAGATGTTTTTTTTTTTCCTTCTTATACGCTATCTTGGAAGAAGGAAAGTGTTACATTCAGAATGTAATTGTCACAAACGGCACTTACTTTAAAAAAATTAAATGAACTTCTCAACAGTAAACTGTAAAAAAAATGAAGTAAAATTGGAAAAGTTGCAAACTTGAAAAAGCAGGCTATTAAACCGTTCAATAAATAAATTATTAACTTAAGTCTAGGCAGCAATTCTTTTAAGATCTACACTTTGTGATCACGGTGAGATAGTGTGGATAAAATTACTTAATGAATTTGACTTTAGATGTCGCCGACTTACCTGGTCACTTTTGTCTGGTTAGTAGATTCTCTCTTTGATGTTGCCGCCCAAAACGTAAATAAATAGTCTGTTTGATTACTTAACTTATTACCTAGAAACTATGTGAGCTAATTATTTAGAATCTAGTAAAAGCTTTAGAATTTTCCTTATACAATGACAAAAAACCTTTTGGTAATAATTAAAATGAATGTTTTATTTGTATGTGTCGATTTGGGCCCATTGCAGTAAGCTTGAAATGACCCACATTAAGTGAAAAAGTTTGGGGAAATTTGCCAGGATTTGTAAGAAATAATGGTGACTTTTACTAGAAGCAGGATTTACGCTTCTCCAATTGAATTTAATGTTGCCAAGGCTTGGTATTTGTTTGTAAAACTTGTTGGGATTTTGTAGGACAATCCACAATCCTATTTGACAATCCTTCGTTACTTTAAAAAGAATAATGAAATATTATATGCACCACAAAATGTTACAGAATTTGATCTTATACCATCATTATAATGTTTCATTTTCAATTTTTAAAATCACTTTGGATTTACCATCCTCTTATGCAATCATGAGGTTGTTTTACAAGAAGGGATATCCACTAAGAGAAGCATTCTGTGCATAATCTGCTCGATTGACGCATTTAAGATTGTTTTGCAGTGTGTAAATAAAACCACAAATTGGAGACACTCAACTAATGAACTTAAAGAAGGCAAAGTAACTTCCTATTGCAAGGTTGGCACAAAGATTAACTATTTTTCGCGATTTCTCTCTATCTCAACTCTTAATCCGAAACGTATCTTTCATTATTTTTTTTTCAAAATCTATTGAGAGTTATTTTCTATTATTTTTTGCTGGGCCATTCACGAGTCAGTCTGTCGACCTTCTAAGTATCGTTAACTTCGACATGCCGAAGAATCTATTGAAGAACTATCTCACAGCCATGCTTCTAGATATATTGCGTAACAACATTCTTGGACTAGTCAATGGAACTGAAAGTTAGCTTGTGTGTCAATAAATATAACCAATTCTGACCGAATTCTCCCAAGTCTATGATTCTCTTATGATTAAAGAGTAACTTTTACCCCCAACTACAAAATTAATGGCCGTTATTTTTGCCGCACTGGTACAGCATGACAATCTGGAATTCTTCAGAAAAATAAATACCGCATTAGCAATTTTTTCAAATACCTTCCGCTTACCCATCGATGAGAACGAGAAGCCAGTTATTTTCCGTAACAGAATTCAGCAAATGGTGCTTCGTGGGACGTGACTTATTAGAAGATAGTGACAAACTAGGTGCTATTTCAAGGGGAGGGTGCGTGCACTGTTACTCTGACTCTGAAAGAAACTTTCTGAGCCATCTTCATTTATGCGGAAATCAATCATAACAAGCTAATTAACTCTTGTGGTATTCAATAGAATGCTCTGTCATCAATGATTAATCACCTATATCCGTTTCAGTCACTAACCTAATGTTTAAAAGTTTTTTAAAGTATGTATATTTTAATTTTGATATAAATTACATAATAATCTGATTATATCAAATTGACGGGTACGGTCTCTTGTTTGTATGGCTAAAATTGATAGAAAAAGGGTCTTCTAAAAAGCATATGCGAGAAAAACCTAGGGAACTAACAACCTTGGTTGAGTAACCGTTGAGTGAGGTTATAAGCTATTAATCATTCCGGTTGTTTAATGCACTATTTAATAATGCAAACATATACTATTAATGGAATAGAAATAATAAATTATTTAAGAGGACTTATATCCTTATTATAATAAAGTAAATGTATCAATTAAGCAATAATTGTTTTCAATCATCAATTCCCAGAATGAGTGATTTATTGTATCAATCAATTACTATATTTAACAAATTTATTTCTTACGTGAATTACTTTTATGAAATCACGTTTTAATTTTATGATTTTTGTTTATATGTTGAATTAAATGAATGCTTTTAACTAATTATTATTACTTTATTTTCTAATTTTTTTTTGTGCTCCTTATCCAATATGCAACATCTACCAGTTTAATTCATGTGTGTTCTTTATTTAAGTATTAATTTTTTTTTTGGTGAGAAGTGAACATTGAAAGAGATACTATAGTAGAACCCATGGATCTTAGTTCCTACAATTGGATTAATATTATCTCTGTTCTGATGGTTTTGAATAATGGCCAGAATTGAATATGATAACAGTCTATTTAGGAATTTTTCATAAATACCTACTAGTAATATTTCATATTAATCTATGCGCTGGAATATAAAACCTAGATAAATTTCTAATAGCCTAGATGTATGTATAATAAACAAAAAAAAATCATTATCACATCACTGAAATTGTATTATGAAAAATTGGCAGTCTGTCTGAAATTCTTGTATTTAAACAGACTTTTCTCTAAACCATTCAACAGCTACTATTTTAGTTAACATGAACAATATTAGCCTATCTAATATTACTTTGTTGAAACTTACCTTGCAGCGTTGTAACTATTTTTTTTTTTTTTTTTTAATTTAATATTTCAAAGTTATTGAAGATAATTAGCATCCTAAAACAAATCTACATATTTAATAGCTTGTCAGTAATCTCTTTCCAAGAGAAGATTTAATTACCTATAATTTGTATTTCCAATTTTTTTTTAATTATATTATAAATCCTATTTATAAACTGCATGCACATATTAATTAAGTATTTTAAATAATATAATTTTTAATTTTATATATTCTTTGTTTATTTTTGTGTGGAAAAAGAATGCAGGCTCTTCTGTATCAAAATTATGAATAAATAAATTTAACAATGAATAAAAGAATAAAGTTTAAAGAAATAAAGTTTAAAAAAAAGAAATTATGGAAATATCTTGTGCATAATGCACCCAGTGCATGTAATTGTGCATATATATATTAATGTTGCATGATTCCCTTCTTTATATTCTTCTTCCTCACTATTAACACATTTCTATGTACCAACTTCCTTTTATCGCAAATTAATTTAAAAAAAAAAAATAATAATAATAACAAAAAATAAAAATTAAAAAAATTATTCACAAAAAAAAAAATTACCTATTTTCAAAATTACTGTTTACATTTTAATCATGCTTCTCTCGGGCAAAGCTCCTCTCCGACGAGGTATGTATAAAGAAACATTCTGGAGCCAAAAAAATTTGGTAAATAATAAATAATAAAATAATTATTTATTAATTAATTAAATTGTTTATTTATGGTTTATGTTTTATTGAATTTCTGCTACAAAAAAAAAATTAAATAAGTTGGGTTTATTCATTTTTGTATTTATTTATTAGTTTTTAATAAATGAAGAAAAGGAAAATATATATATAGTATTATTGGCTCCTTACTTCTTAAGGTACTTACTATATAAGGTGTTTTAATGAATTCATAACCACTACATAAACATTTATTTTATATTAATCAATTATTTAATTTTTAAATATAGTATAGAATTTGATTGTGTTATATTTAAGTATTTGTTTCTCATGACTCATTTATATCCACCTCATTTTTTTTTTTTCAGATTTTCATTGAATAAGTAAAATTCTTAGAAATTGTATTAAATAAAAAAAAAAATTAATTTAATTCAAATAAACAGGAGAAGAAGATTAGCTCAGTGATAAGCGAAGGCTCCGAGTTTGTGTCCAGGCAATCTACCCTAAGATTTTTTTCTCTTTCCCCGTAGCTCACTGTCTAGTGATGGGCACTGTTGTGTCTGTAACGAGAAAACATTGTTCGGAAGCCAGTAGTACAATGGAAAGGATCCAGTCGCGTCTTAACAAAACAAAAAACAAAAAATTAAATAATCCAAATACATTGAAAATCTTCAATTTATAGGCTCATCTAATGGCTTATAATAAATATTCTATGAGTACATTTAAGTAATAAAATAGCACTTAGTGACTGTGAATACAATATTCATAGAAGGAGATATGAGCGTTGAAATTAAGGCCAGGTTCGGGGCATCCACGATCTCTTGGCCTAACTGTTTTAAGAGAAGCTGATCCTGAAGCACTCTCTCATAAATAGGCATTTGCAGGTCATTGGAATGATACCTAAAAGTTATAGGACTATACTCCACGAATTATCACCTCAGCAAAACGCGCACATAGGGTTGAAATGTGACAAACTCTTCTTAAAAATACAGGCGATTTTCTCTTTATAAAGCCTGTACTGAAACGTGTGAAACTTGCATTGAAAAGTGTGTTATACTTTAACAACTCAAACACGCAAAAACTGTGGCTTATGTGTGGCCAGTTGGCTCTTCCTATACCTCAAAGGAAAAGATTTGCGAAAATGATAATGATCTGCTTGTCGTGGAACTTTAAAGGAGTGGTGCATTTTGAGTTGTTTCCCGATGGGCGAGCTATCACATCTGAACTCAATTCAGCACAATTAGATAAGGTCCATACTGTTCTGGCCGAAAAGTACCCCTTTTTAGTTAACAGAAAAAAAGTTCTTCTGTAGCAAGATCATGCAAGACTGTCTCAAAAATTAATGAGCTTGAGTTTGAACTTCTCCCTCAACCTGCTTATAGCTCAGTTTTCGCTCCTTCGGACTACAAATTATTCCGATCCATGGCTCATTTTTTGCGGGGTAAAAATTTTACTATGGTCTTTCATAGCAGAGTTGAAAGCAGCTTGTTATTGAATTATTTGGCTCCAAAGAACATTGTTTCCCAATTGAATTATTGGCATTAATAACAATGGATTATACTTTGAAGAATAAACTGGTATCTTATTTTTTTAATACTCATTAAAAAATGCAAAGACTTTTGTTACACCCCCAGTTAATTGAGGGATTTTTTCCTCTAATTCCCTGATGATCTTTCCATGCCTCCCAGATTTATAAACGAATTGCAAGTTATACTGAATGGATTTAATTCAGAGATACCAAAAGACTGATTTGGGGGTGTTAATTGTAGTGGAATCAGATGTCTTGAAGAGGGTTATGAATGCGATGAATGTTTGGGAGTTAGTTAGAGATTTTTAGATAGTTGTTACTCGAAATATGAACTATTAATTTACGAAAATAGATATATATTTTAACAATAATTTAAACGTTTGAAAAGATAAACTACTATTAATTTAAAATGATTTAAATGGTAACTAGAATGCACAACTATAATGATTGATGAATAAATATATGTTTAAAACCTTAGATAGGGACGCGCTCGTGATGTATGAACTGATGTCGTAAATGACTGGTAGAATCCTGATGAAACGCTGATAAAATACTGAAGAATACTCATCCCCTCTTCCGGTGGAGAGACGTTTATATTGGCATCACTCACACATTGACAAGTGTGTAATTACGGGTCACACTAAAACATCTCTTGCCGTGTGTTGACCCTAGGTCTTGAATAGGTCGTGACCAGTGTGGCAACAGATGATGGCGGTTATCAAAGGACTGTAGCCAGGTGGTCTTTTGAGTGTTTGTTGACCCTTGTATATCGGCCAGGTGGCTTCTGTACACTGACCGTATAATGACCCTTTTGAAAGGGTTTTTGTTGAAAGGGTTTTAGCGGTGTGTCTTTGGCGGTCCCTTTGACCGTGCACTGACCGCGGCTCTTGACCTGAATAATAGCGACTGGCTGGCACCACTAGTTATAATTTTTATAATGTAAAAATTATATCTTTTCCATCTTGTTATCACTCCTTCTTGTTATCACATTACATAATGTTCCTTTGCATATCCAACTCATTTCTCCCATTCACTCTGCTTGTCCCAGCTATCCAGCCATTATTTCCGGCATTAAACATCCTGACATTACCATCACTGTATACCTACAAGCTCGCTCTGCAACAAAAAAAATAATCCAAATAAGGATTCGAGAGGCGACAGACACTGTTATAATATACGTAACAATATCGATATAAAATTATCTTCAAAAAGGCTGACAAAATCTTTTAAGTGATTCCAAATATTATGTCCGCAAGGATATGTAATTAAATTCCAAATGAATTAAGGCCCCAATTTAAAAAAAATTATGAACCACTTCTTCATAAAGAAATGTTTTTATAACATAAAAGTGTTTATTAAAAGTGTGTTACAAGTTATGAATGAAAACATGATTCCTATAAGAAATTTCAAAATGATATTATAACGGATTTTGATTGAATAAGAAGAAAAGTACTATTTTATTATAAATTTTACTCCTCATTAATTACAGATCTTGCTCGAACTGGCCTCCACCATTAGAGATGCATACACATGCTTTTTCCTGCCAATTGTTCCTTACGACCAAAGAAATACATCTCTAATGGTGGACAGAACTGGATGGTAGAAGATTTTAAAATAAATTGAATTAAAAGTAAAGTATACCATTGAGTTTTGTTTGTTGTTATTGGGTGTAAAGTTGTCATTGTCAGTGAATCACAGCTGTACATTTTTGTAAGTGAATAAGTTTTATTGACGAGCCTATTATATTGTAAATGATGTATACAGGCAAATAAAATATATCATATCATATCATATCCAGGCCAGATCATTCCGACTGCCCACTACAACAGTACGCCCACACAGTAAAGAGTAGATCCGGAATATGTAAACTTTGAAGCAAAGAAGGAAGTATTATAACATACTCACAAACTCTATTTCAGTGTCAAATTTTTCTGGATTCTGTACTACACATTTAGTTACAGTTATAGATGTAGATATTATACAGGTAGATAGTGGGGGAACTGATATCTGTGCATGTCACTTCGTGGTTTTTTAGAATGTAGAAGATAACTAAATCTGCCAACATTATAGACTATGATAAATGATAATTTAAAGATATTACAACTCATATATTCCCCAGAACCCACTAAAATTAATTTAAAAAAAAATGCATAATGCCCAGAAATTTATCGGTAATATATATGGACATTAATAGATTTGCTTCAAACTTGGAATTAGAAAGTCTTTAAAGGATCTTATTATTATATAAATAATAGAACCATGCATTGTACTAAAATGACCCTTCGGAGGAAAGATTTAACAATATAGTAATCTCCATAAAAAAAAAATCAAACTTTTCTAGAAAAATGATTCAAATAAAAGTGATACACGTATATATTATTATGTAAAGAAAATCGTTGCAGCTGATTTTTTGAGAAATTGCAGAAAAAATAAATAAAATGAAAAGATATCATTCCAATAAAGTTGCACTTGTGGTTGACGTATTTTGACCGAAACCTTATTATTAAATGCGAAATTGTTTCAAGTTTTAAGGTTCTACCATTTTAGATGTTATATTTTGTTCATAAACACACAAACATACACAGACGTATGTCTGTATATACACTCATGAATACAAACAAACACAACAACAACAATAAACCAATCAACGAAAACTTTTTTTTAGAACCTCCAAAATAAGTATTTCCAAAACTCAATTTTGAAAGTTTGACCCGCTGAAATTACTTCCTCTTTCAAAGAAAGTAGAAATAATAGAAATTCTTAGTTTGATGAAATGAAAAAAAATAAAAACGTGGACAAAAATGTAATCCTTGCCAAATAAATGAATGAATAAGCCTAATAGCTGCAATACAAACAAATCACTCAATTAGAACTTGAATAGCAAATAATTAAAATAACTTTTTATCTTGGTTGATCAAAATTGTTAGGGAAAGACTCTTGTCCATTTCTCCGTAACCAATTATTTATTATTTCAAAACAACTTCTTAATTTTC
This sequence comes from Triatoma infestans, assembly GCA_011037195.1. NCBI lineage: Eukaryota > Metazoa > Arthropoda > Insecta > Hemiptera > Reduviidae > Triatoma > Triatoma infestans. The sequence goes on from JAAEAF010006695.1 coordinate 48,130, forward strand.
AATAATGAGTTTACTATTGAAAAGTCGCAATTTATTTAATTCACCTGGAAATTATGAAAAGTTTATGACAAGTTGTCCCAAATCCCAAATCGGGATTCAAAAAGGGAAGATCCTATGCACAGTCTTGTTCAGCTATTGGGAAATCCAATTTAAGAGTGTTTGTAGAAATAAAACAGGCTTATATGACAGTGTTGTGCTTTCGATATTAAGAGATATAATGAAATTTCTAAAGATCCTATCTATTTTCTTTAGAAATGATGTCGGACATATATAGATAGATAGATAGATAGATAGATAGATAGATAGATAGATAGATAGATAGATAGATAGATAGATAGGTAGATAGATAGATAGATAGATAGATAGATAGATAGATAGATAGATAGATAGATAGATAGATAGATAGATAGATAGATAGATAGATAGATAGATAGATCATAGATAGATAGATAGATAGATAGATAGATAGATAGATAGATAGGATAGATAGATAGATATAGATAGATTAGATAGATATAGATAGATAGATAGATACTTTATTCGTACAGCACCAAAGGTACAGAACAGTGTCAAAAAAAGAAAAGTTTCAATCATTTACAGAGGTACTCGTTTATGGAGTAATAATTTTTATTTAGTAAATATTTTTTAAGTTCCATTTTAAATTTATTTTTTGATAGGCTCACCTGAAGCAAATACTCAGGCAAACAATTATAGATTTTAGCGGCCATATATTGTGGGCTTTTTCCAACTTTTGAAGTACGATGTGCATGTACCTCCAATAAGTTGTTTTGACTTGTTGTAATGTTATGTAGTTCCCCTCTACGCCGGAACTTATTTGGATGTTCTAGTACAAATATGGCACATTTAAGGATATAGCAGCAGGAAATAGCGGAAATAGTTCGCGAACTTGTATCCTTTCTAACCTTGTATATTATTCTAACTACCTTCTTCTGATACTTAAACACATTCACCGCTAGTGGCGCGCTTCCCCACAACATTATGCCATAAGTCATGACTGAATGGAGCAGCGCATAGTAGGCCATCTTCAGTCCTTCAATGGTCAGTACGTCAGTCAGTCGTCTCATAAAATAACACAGTCTATATATATATATATATATACAGGTTTACCACAAGGAGGTATTTTAAGTCCACTTCTTTAGACTATATACTCTACTGATATTGAACATATACTTCCGGAAGATATAAACTTACATCAGTACGCAGACGATTTATGTTTATATGTAACAGCCCACAGAATTACTGGAATGTCAAAATAAGATATCTGAGGCTATTAAAAAAATAAATATCTGTTGCAGTGAGAATGGGTTGATTTGCGTTAGTACTTATTAATTAGAAAAAAAAAAGAAATAGTTATGGATTTAAGTAGTGAATGCCATTAATTAAAAAAAAAAAAAAAAAAAAAATTACTTGTTTAACCGTTTAATAAGAATATCATATGTTGTTCTATGTCTTTTTTTTAAGTTGTTTAAATTATTAAACAATTGAATTTGTAAAAAATATTAAAAAAAAAAAATCAATTTCTTCTAAGTATTTGATTGTTTTACGATATATATAGAAAGTTATATAAATCGTTGATCGGAATTGATTATAGTTACAAGTTAAAAAGTATGTTCACTAAAAAATAAATGACTTTTATGAGCCCATCTTTTGGCACTCCAGGTCCATTCCAGTTTGATGAGTATGTACACTTCAAATAACATTTATTATCTGTACACAGTTGAACTCTAGTTATACGTTATCCTACATTCATGGGCATAATTGGGTTAAAGTGTAGACTATAATAAATAATATGTAAGTTAATCTTTTTTCATATTTATCATGTTTTGGAACATAGAAATTAATTATTCTTTATGTGTTTTCACTCAAACTGCGCATAAATATCAAACCCTTCTGAAATAGTTTTATCAAAATATCAATAATAACAAATATCTTTTAACACAAAGCGGAGCTTGAAAATGTAGAATCGCCGCCTCCACTCACCTTTTCCATATTTATCCATTTTTAAACCATTAACAAATTTTTGCCACACTAGAACGCAATAAATGTATTCACTTAAAACAAGCACTGAGATAACCATCGAGGGAATTAAAATATCCATCTATTAAACTTATCTTTAAATCTAAAACTAAAAAATACGTGTCCCCGTATTTTTTTGTTAGAAAACCAAATTTAATATGCAAATTTGTTTTGTTGCTTCTAGAAGCGAAATACAGGCACCAACTTCATTTTTTCAAATGGGGAGGTGTGGTTTTTATTTAAGAAATAGATTCCACTATTTTTTGTAAGAAAAATTTACTTGAACGGTTTTTTTTCTTTTTTAGCGATATTTTACAAGTTATGAATGAAAACATGATTCCTATAAGAATTTTCAAAATGATATTATAACGGTTTTTTGATTGAATAAGAAGAAAAGTACTATTTTAATATAAATTTTACTCCTCATTAATTACAGATCTTGCTCGAACTGGTCCCCCACCATTAGAGATGCATACACATGTTTTTTCCTGCCAATCCTACCTTACGACCAAAGAAATACATCCCTAATGGTGGGGGCCACTTCGAGCAAATCTTAATTAATGAGGAGTAAAATTTAGAAAAAAATAGTACTTTTCTTCTTATTCAATCAAAAAACCGTCATAATATCATTTTGAAATTTCTTATAGGAATCATGTTTTCATTCATAACTTGTAAAATATCGCTCAAAGAAAAAAAACCGTTCAAGTAAATTTTTCTTACAAAAAATAGTGAAATCTATTTCTTAAATAAAAACCACACCTCCCTATTTGAAAAAAAATGAAGTTGGTACCTGTATCTCGCTTCTCAAAGCACCAAAACAAATTTGCAAATTGAATTTGGTTTTCTAACAAAAAACTACGGGGGACACGTATTTTTTAGTTTTTGTCTAGCTATCTTAGTTTCCGAGAAAAAGTCGTTATCCATATACCTTGGGACACCCTGTATAATATATAGGTCGACTTGGAGACGAGTGCAGTTTGTAAAAATCTTTGTAGATTTGGTTCCATCACTATTTGATTTATAATTTACAACACAAGGTATGTGTTACATACATTTCAAAGTTAAAACTGGCCCCAAGAGATCCCAAGTCTATTCACTCCCATCTATGCGGATGAGACTGCTATCCTCACTTCTAATCCAGATCCAGTAAACTTCTACAGAAACATGCAGAAGCACCTCTCCTCAAACTTAGAGCAATGGTTCCATATATGGAAAATAAAAATTAATATTCATTTATCGATGACTTTACTTCTGTTCAAGTCTCTTTTCTCTTGGCCTTCTATGTCCTTTTCCCAGGAACAAATCCCCAATTAAGTTTGTTCGAGAAATAGAAAAAACTAGCCAACTCCCAACTGCTTGGAAACTTTTTTTTTTTCTTATGTTTGTTTTAAGTGATTACACATATTTAAAATTGATATCAGATCAAATATGAAAAAGATGAATGGAATACATGGCAATAAATTAAATAAGTTTTTTTTTATATTATTTTAGTTTTAATAATACTTTTTTTTTTCAATATTATTCTTAGCGTTAAGCGTAATGAGAATGGTATAGTTTCTAAAAATAGAATGCAGTTGTGAGTGGGCGAACTAATCAGCTTCTTTTACCAGACTTCCCTTTAAAGGAACCTTCCTTTTGTATATCTGTACACAGGTGATGGAACCAAACAGTCTATTGATTGGACACTCTAGCTAAAAGCTTATCACCAGAGTTGTTCTTCGAATTAATTTTCTTGGAATTGTTTCAAACCAACCAAGAATTTCAATTTTAACAATTTAGTAGCTCCTAATTTAAGTAGATTATAGAACCACTCAATGAAATGACATTTACATATAATATATATATATATAACTCACATTTCTATTTTTACCAGAATACCTTACTAAAAAATAATTATTCGAAAAAGTTTCTTAATATAAAAACTTTATATCACGTTTGGCAATTAAACAAAAAAACATAACATCGTTAAATTTGCTTTCAAGAAAATAAAACAATACACTGAAATCTTAACTAAATTTGATCCGAAATTTGTGCATACGAAAATGGATTTTAAATTTAAACTTCTTTAGATTTAACATTTTTTGGGTTTTATGCTATTAAATAATTTGATAATAATAATATTCTAAAATTCTAAATTCTAAACATATAACAATTCCATCGAATTTAATGTAAATAATTTCAAGTGGTTTAATTTTTTTTTTTTTTTGGCGCATCCATATCGCAGGCCATTAGCGCCATATCTATGATTTGTCACTTAATCTGGGATGGCACTAGAGTTGTTTGCGACGTCCATCAGAACTTCTAAGGTCCAGTTGATATTTCAACCATCATCCTCCAACACAATACCATCGAAACCAAATCGATGGATGAGGAAAACGACGGTGGTATATTTGTGCCATCGTTTCCTTTTTGTTTCTTAAATGGGATGGGAATGGGATGAGGTTCCACCTCTAATTCTTTATTGTTTTATTACTTTACTGTTTTTCTATTCCATTCTAATTACACCAATACTGACTACAAGAGAGGCCCCCCTTAATAACCTGGATACACCGAGAATATATTTCACAGACTTGCAATAAAAGTGAAATAGAGCGGAGTATGCAAATTTCTTTCATACTTTCCAAAGAAACTAAAATCTAAATTCAGGGGTGAAGCACTTTTACACAAATTCCTTCAGCCCCCTGTTAAAATTCTAATCTAGACAATCATTCAAACATTCTCGCTAATAAATACAAACACGATAATAAATACATTCATTTCACTTTCACATTTTAACCACAATACATTCACTCTAACTCTCTCGCTAATAAATACAATTCATACGTTACTCACTCATGATGGGGGGGGGAGTACTTGATATTGCTCTTCCCTTTTACTAAGATCCATAATCTATCTGAACTTATCAAGCGGTTTAATAATGTTAAATTTAATAAAAAAATAGTTTTGACAAATAAAGCTGCAGACTTGAACATTTTTTTGCACGCCGTGTAAGATTTAAGATCCCTTCAGACAGACATAAGTCTGTCATAGCAATCTATACTACATTAGTCTTACTTTCAATTTGCAAATTTTTATAAATAAACAACCTGTTTTCAATTATTTTAATTTTTTAAAAACTAAATATTTAACAAAATTGGTTAATTATTATAAATGACCAAGGGGAAAACAAAATGAAATAAACAGATTATAAACAAAGAAAAATTCACGAACATTGACACAAATCATTTCCTTCAAACTTAGTTACATTTTGAATCAATATTATAACGGAAGGAGAAACCAAATTTACAAAAAAAAAAAAAAATCATTTTGAGAGAAGCGTGATCTTTACTTTCCCAAAATCGACTTAAAAATCGATTATATATAAAAAAAAAATTCAACTAAAACTATATATATGTCTATATAAATTTAGTTAGTATATCAAGTTTTAAGAAACCTGTTGGTTTCTTTATTGAAAAAAAAAAAACTGAAAAAAAAGAAGTAAATTTTATAAATTCACATTTTCGATCAATATCGAAATTTGGGAATTCATTTATTCTTATTAATAATATAGATGTCAATATATCGTATTATAATATATCGAAATGAGAGTTTAGTGTAATACCTAACGTCACTTCTCCATCAGAATTCCCCAAAATTAAGTTTCCCTGAAAAAAAAATGTTTAAATATTTAATTAATATAAGAGTTCGAGAAAAATCTCAAAAATAGTCGATTTACTATCATTCAGTAGAGTGATACTTTAGTTAATCGTCCCTAGTGTAAGGTTTAGTAGGTAGTGCTAAAACATTAAACTAAGATTGGGTCAGCTTCCTGCCATTCTAGTTTTTGAAAGAAAAATTCGGTTTTCACACACAAACACTAAAAACAATTTTTTTTTTCGATCTCTCATGCATTTTGGGAAAAAACTCAATTTCAAAAAATTTGTAAACGCAATACTTCCTCTTACCGTAAAAGTATTTTAAGTCAATTTGAAGATTGAATATTTCGCCATTATTGAAAGATTTGTTGGCATGACCTCTTTTCGGTTTTGAGGGTTGGCTTTGTATTTAATAATCCAAATTAAAATCCTACTGGATTTCTTCATCGGAATTGACTTTTCTATGCCTTTTCCAAATTTTTTAGTATCCAACTATATCTATCTATAGCCGACTACATGATCGACTTCCATGGGAAGTTTCGATGGATGTTGTGCAAAGAAAGAAAGGCACCTTCTTTGCTCGAGTGGCTTTCAACAATGTACGGCGCTAATGACCCGTGTTGTCGATGCGCCCAAAAAAAATCAACTATATTGAGTGTTGCATATTTCGTAATCATATTTTCTGGCTTTTTCTTAATGATAGTTTTTGGTTAGTCTTTAGGTATGTAAAAAAAAAAAAAGAAAAAAAATCTACCTGTTACAAACTGCAAAATCGAGGTAAATTTAAAAATTACAATATGTCCAAGAGAAACAAATGCTATAAATATAAAAACACATACAAAAAAAAAATATTCTGTTTTTAATTTATATCACTTCAACTTTATGTTTTTTATATTGTCAATAAATTAATCTAATTAATATTATTAGTAATAAATTTTTATATACATTTATACGCTATCTGACACCCGGCATATTTTGCCGGACTTATCTTTACAGACGTTTGGCCGATGAAGATGATGAACTATCTGAAGTACAACCAGATGCTGTACCACCAGAAGTACGAGAATGGTTGGCCTCCACTTTTACCAGACAATTGGCTACTACAAGAAGAAGAGCCGATGAAAAACCAAAATTCAAATCAGTAGCGCATGCAATTAGAGCAGGTATATTTGTGGATCGAATATACCGAAGAGTGACTAATACAGCTTTAATGCAGTTTCCACCGGAAGTTGTTAAAGTGCTTAAAGTAAGTTTATTTATTTATATAAATATATAATATATTTTTGAAAATGTGGGGTGGTCCGCAATGCTAGATAACATCAGGTATTTTATCCATCGTAGCACGCATATTGATTTTGTTCCTGACCGCTTTCGGCTTTTCATCCATCGTCAGTGCAAATTCACCAAGTTCGTGTAGAGAGCTACAACCAACAAGTGTGAGTGTAACAGAAACATTACGTTGAAATGAACTCTCTACATGAACTTGGTGAATTTGCTCTGACGATGGATGAAAAACAGAAACCGGTCATGAACAAAATCAATACGCCTGCTACGGCGGATAAAATACCTGATATAATATATTGTTTGCTTAAGGCACAAACTTTATATTTTCAATAATTTCTTTGACGTTATAGTGCGCTATGTATAAAATAAAAAAAATTGCTAATCAGAAAACAACGTATTATTAAACTTTATCAGTATAAATAATAGTGACGTTTGGCTGTTGTTAATAAAACCAGCAAGCTGTTGATGGTTGGATGGGGCCCCAAAGTAAAAAAAAAAACACTTTTCAAGTTTAAAAGTTTATTCAATTGACGTTTCGGGGACCTTCAGTGTTCTTCCTCAAGTTCTACATGAAAAAACAGATTTTTTTTCAACTTTGGAATTCTAGCATTGCTTCTAATGTGCCTTAATATTGTATAGGCAATGGAACCATATATTGTACCTAAGTAATACTGTAGGGCTTTTTTATCATCTTTTCTTTCTCCCCTACCCCTTGGATTAGACTTTTCATTTATGAGTTCTCTACTTTCCATTTCCCCACTTATCCCGAAAAAATTTTTAAAACAAGTTTTGCTTAAATAATTAAATGAATCCAATGACATCTATAATGTGTTAGGTGGAGAAAATTTAGGTCTGGTTGATGAATTAAAAGGACGGAGTTAACATTGGTTAACTATGTATAATAATAATG